>JAIMZG010000122.1:0-25414 GCA_020466075.1 Colletotrichum coccodes | reverse complement strand
AGAGAGAGAGAGAGAGAGTTCAATGTGCATGCAGGACGGTGGATCGCGGGTGAATCCCTGGCCCGGAAGATGTAGGTATTGCGCAAGCTGCTGATGAGTCGCAGGATACGCTCGACAGCCGAGATTTGTTGGAGCTGGACGAATAAAAGCCTCTGGGCCCCCGAGTCGGAGTAGCGGTGACCCACGAGTGAGTCTGAGGGAACGAGATGAGCAGAGTTGTGAGATTGCGAATGGAACGAGGGAATTGGCCGGCGGGAGAGTGAACACTCAAGAAGATGTGTGTGTGTGTGTGTGTGTGTGTGCACGCAAGATACCGAGAGGCAAGACGGAAAAGCTTCAAGACGAGGATGGCCCGGCTTGATGCTGATATCTCCACCTCTGATGCGCTGTTCGACGGCCGTGGAGGGGGATGAGAGCTAGCTCGCTCACTATCGAAGAGGCGAGTTGGGGTTTAAATGATCCGGAGAGCACCCCGAGGATTGAAACCTTGTCGACAGACCTCTGCAGCAGCTTTGGCTCGTTCCTAGCGGACGGCGTATGCGGTATGACGGACGGCGGCGGGATGGCAGCCCTTCTGGTATCGTCGGTCACGTCAATGGAGAGACGATCCCTCGGCCGGCGCGAACTCGGCTTGTCTCTTCTCGAGGCTGCTGCTGGACCGAGGAGCTGGCGCCGTCGGCTGGCGCGACTGATGCTGTTTTGTTTGTATTGTGCCCTGTCTCGCTCCGTTTCTCCTGGCGTTTCGGTCCACCGCTCCTGTCTGACGATCAGAGCACGCACTATAGCCGATGCGCTCTAGAAAACGACAGTGACAGCGACGGCGACAGTGACAAGTGGACTCGTGCGTGACTCCTCCCCGGTTCCTGGTGTCCCTGCCGTGTGTTTGGGCGTTGGATGACGGGCGCGCGCTCTAAGCTGCCAAGAACCACAAGAATAAGTCGGGGCGAGACGCGCTGCAGGCCTTTCCCCTGCGAGTGTTCACGGCGGCCCCTCACTGGGATTCTCCCGCGCAACCGCCGATGTCGCTAGAGCGCTGGGCGAGGATGGAGTTTGGCGGAGCAGGTTGGGGTGCGTGTGCGTGTGTGAGTGGTGTGCGACCCGAGTCAAACATCTGCGTCTCCTGGTCGCGCCCCTCTTCTTCTGATCGGTTTTCTGGGGAATCTTGAGAGGGGAGGGGCAGAAGAGAAACAAGCGAAAGCTTCCGCGAGCGAGGGCTCGTTAGGGCTGATCTTCGGTTGAAGGTTGTGTTGATTTCAATCCTTGACGACACGAGGGTCGAGTCGACGCGGCGGGCTTGGACGAATGGGCGTCAGAGTTGATTGTCGTCTCCGGCCGTTGTTATGCGTCTCTCCCCAAGAGGCAACATGACGGATGGAGGTCTGCGGACTTAAAGCTTCAAGCCACGCTGAATGTACCGTTGCGAGTCAGACTTGTCACAAGCCAAAAGGAGATGCAGAGCGTTGGACACCGGGCGACAAGACTGATGTCAGGATCGTGGTCACCTGAGGGAGAGACTGCGCAGTGAAGCTGGGAGGCGGCGGCGGCTGGTGTAAGACTAACACGACAAGTGTCTTGTCCCATCTTGTCTCGTCCTGAGCGTCTCTCCCACCGACGAGAGGACGATCACATCACCGTGTTACCAAATCTCGGGTGAATGGATGTTGGGGCTATTTCCGTTGCAGGATTCACGCGCCTCGTAGGCTCTCGTCAACTGCGCGTTTCCTCCTCGACTCCTTTTCACATGTCGAGACTTACATGGCATCAGCCCCCCGTCCAGGTCCGTCTTAGACTTCTTGCTACCACACCACTACGGAGTCAATTGACCACGGATTGGACGCCGTCGCGTCGTCCCTGATTTGCACGAAGCCCAATCATCGCCTACCGCGTCAACCAGTGTGCCGCCTGCTGCGACCCGGCCCAGGGTGGTCATCGTACATACCCGACCCCGTGGGCTGCGATTCGCTTTTCGTGTGCATACGTCCATTTCAAAACTGAGGGATGGGCGAGTGCATTGCCGCGTCCGCCGGGATCGCGCCATGTTCATCGCACGGGAGGTGAAAGGGGGGATGGGTGCTCTGAATCCCAAAGGTCCAACGTCGTAATCCGCATGCTGAGGCTTGCGATGAGGAGACGCATAGTCCTCCGCGAACCAACTCAGTGCTCCGCCACCGCACGATGAAGCTATATCCATGCCACCAACCAACCTTGCCCGTCATGGCACACCGCACTCCTCCTTTCGTCCATCCAATCCGATCCTTCTTTGACTATTCCAGGCATACCCGTCAGCAGCCATCAACAGGCCCCAAACTTGGCTTCATCTGGTCCGACCCTCCATCCCGTACGGATCCGCGAACGCGGGTCCGTCAGCCACCTACGACCTGCCACACACACCTTCACTCATTCACACTTTCGCAGTAGCCAGCCCAGACCGGTAACGATCCACGAGCCCACGGGGTCACGTTGACTGGACTGGAACGGACTGGACTCGGCCACCTTCGCCCAGCCTCAGCCGCCTGGCCCTGCCAACTCGAGACATGCGTCCTATTCCCGACTGGCTGGGCAGCGGCTGGCCTGGCAGCTGCTGCGTGTGCCCTCGCGAGTCGAACTATTAGTAACAGCATGTGGCTGCCAAGGCTGCGTATCACCAATGCACCGCCAGAGCCGGAAGCCTCCAATCATGAGCCGTTCGGCTGCCCATTGTTTCTTTTTCCACATTCCTCAAGCACTCAAAGCAGGTGAACGTGGCCGTCCTTTGTTCTGCCCTGCCCTGACCCCCATCTGGCTCCCCCACCGATGAGATAGATCTCTCCCACCCTCCTCCCGCCCTTGGAGCCGGGTCCGCATGCCTCTTTGGGCACGCTGCGGCCTCTCCCGGGATGATGGCTGTCAGCACCCTATCCGCCCCCCCGTGCGGAGTAGTCTCCGTCACTGGGCCAGAGGGCGCGCAGGCGGCCAGCCGGGGTCGCGGGAGGGAGGTTGGCGACTAACAAATCGTGGGTTTTGGGGCGGTTCCCCGTTGCCGAGATCTTGCTGCCCACCGTAGTTTGCTTTTGCTCCTCCTCTCCCTGGCTGACCACCACCGATTGATGCAACTCCCCAGTCCCGACCACCACGAGATCGCAACGATGCGAGAGGCACTGCCGGCGTTGGCATGGGGGCATGTAACACCCGAGGCTCTGGGTCCCTGACATTTGATCCCTCCTATCTTTCGTCTGCACTTCGGGCCCCGGGTCTGGACGCACAGAAAAGAAAGGAACATTTCAGCGAACCTGCGTTGTGTCTCGACTCTGGACGCCGTGGGGCACGGTGGCACAGATTCACGGCCTGGCCGTCATTTCCGTCACACCGCAGCCACGGAAGAGCAGCATGGGCACTCGGTCACTCTCACGAGGGCTTCGGCCAATGCAGTGTCTCAGTCGAGCTGATGTGCCAGCTGTCGTTGCGGTTGTTACCCCCGAGGAAGGAAGAAGCCTCATGAATCATCTGCCCGCGCCATCGTGTTTGGTCTCATCGGGCTGCCTCCCTTGTGAACGCGCTCGTCCGCGCGTCGTGGCCGAGCATCCCCGATGAAGGGACCAACACGACCAACAGTCCGAAGTCTGTCTGAATAGCCGTCGAAGGTAGGTGTCAATGTGTCCCACGCATGTTGCGAGCAGCGGATGCCCCGGCAGTTCCAAGAACGCTGATCGTCATACCACACATGGACGGCCGCGCCATCGTCCAGACAAGACTCTGGATGACTTTTTACTATCATTCATGCACCCTTCTACACGGTCCATGAACACGACCAAGCGGGCCAAGAGACCAAGAGATCAAAACCCGCAACCTACTCGTCTCATCCGAGCCCCATCCCGTCCGCCAGCGTAGAGTTCATGTTTTGGGGTCATTACGTTTGGCCCCCTCCTCCACGTTCCAGGGACTCCCTCAGTTGCACCGTCGGCTAACGCGATCATTTGGCTTTGGCTTTGGCTTTGGCACCGCGGGTATTGTACTACGGATAGCGCACACTTCCTTTTGGCTAGCCGACTCTCCCTTCCCTCCCCCCTGGCCCGAGATCACAGTAGGCAAGGTCCCTTGAGGCATGTGGCCGGCGGCTGGACATTGCCATTGTCACGGGAAGCCTTTCCATTTTTGCTCGACCACGAGATCTGCCCATCAGAATTCCCATGTCCCCCTCTTACACGGCCCCTCTCCCACAACGGTGTGCTCCGGCGCCGTGTCCCCCGCGAACGGCACCTGCACCAACACCGTCGGCTCGTCGCCGGGAAACTCGGTGAAGTGTCCCGCGTGCACGCTCACGTTCTTCAGGTCCGCCGCGATGACGACCGACGACGACACCGTCCCGGGCTGGATGTACGCTATCGTCTGGCCCGGCGGCTGCGATGCGCCCGGCGACGGTGTGGCCTGTGACGCGTTCCTGGGCGCTGGCGAGGTGATGCGGATCAGACCGTTTACGATGACGGTGAGCCTGCTCGAGAATCAGTCCTGTCAACCCGCACACTTGACGTCAGGGTTCGCCGTCGAGGTCCTCGCTTGACGCGGTCTTCCATGTCCGTCGGGTTTTGGACTTTGCACGACAAGAAGCCCGGCCACCCGTAGAACAGGGAAGCTCCCCCTGCCAAAGCATGAAAAACTCACTGCACAGCCGGCGCCCAGGCTTCTCCCACCGTCGTCCTGGGTTGGATGATGGACCACTCCGCGCGCGTCAGGTCTCCACCGACCGCGTAGTTGATGGCCGCGCGCGCTTCGACGGGGACGGAGGTGAGCTGCCAGCACTCAATGACTGAATAGCCGTCGCGACTCGATAGGGCCGTGATGTTGAGGGGCGTGAATGCCCTTGCCTGCGCGACGGCCAGGCCCAGGAGTCCGAACGCGGGGAGACGCATCTCTTCACGGCTTGTACGATTTATGTGACGAACAACTCGTGGTTCTGTTTGTAAAGGAGGGAAGCCGTCCAGAGATGCGATTTGAAGAAGGGCAGAGTCAAGGAAGAGCTTGAACCTCGGGGTCTCGATGTCTTCCGGCGTCCGGGGGACCTGCAGGTGCCTCGGCGGTTCTCGTGACGTGACACAAAGCGGTGAGTGGCTCAACATTTGCGTTGCTCCCTACATTGGAGGCGGTGGCTTTATGAGGGAACAGAAGCAGCTGTCTCACCTCGACGCCTGCGCGGGACGCAGTGTGCGGCTGCTCCCGAATTACATGCCACACGCCATTGTTGGGGATCTTCTCGCAGCGAACTTTCACTTGAACGCAGGCTTTCCTTCTGGAAACATCCGTCGGATGCGTTGTAAAACTCACAGGACCACGAGTTACGAAGCTTGCCCGGTAATATCGAGGCCAAAACCTTTGATTAGGTTCGCGCCATAAGGGCACCTCAAAGTCAAAATGAAACAACCCAATTTGCTCGTGATCGTGATATCAAACCAAACAAGAATTGAAGCCAAAGCAGCCCTGTTACAAGATGCCGTAAACGCCACTAATGAGTCTCGGACGGTACACTCCTCCAAATCACCACTGCGTCTCCATCCACCGGACCATCTTCTCGACGAGCCCGCTCCCGACAACGTCCCATCCATCACCGACGGCCGGGCTCCTCTGGCCCGTCCTCTCCGTCTCGAACACCAGGCCCTGGCGGCCGGGCTTGTCGTTGTCGTACTTCTCCTCGAAGAAGCCCAGCAGCTTGTACGTCGGGTTCGTCTCCGGGTCCGGGTCGGACTCGCGCAGGCGGCGCACCCACTCGCGCTGCGAGACGATCTGGAACTCGAGACCCGCGGCGCGGAGGGCGCGGAGGAAGTCGAACGTCCAGTGGAAGAGATGCGGGTTCTGGACCTGGTAGACGAGGTCCAGGTCCGCGTCGTCGGGGGTGGCCGGGGGCGCGCCGCAGGAGGTGCAGCGGGGGCCGGTGAGGCGTGCGAGTTCGAGGACGGCGAGGGCCATCTTGTCGGCGGGCATCCATGAGGGAGTCTGCGGTCACTGTCAGTAAAGAAGTTGCGGGAAGTCGATGTCGGCGGGACTCACCTCGTCGAGGGCAGGCAGCGCCTTGATCACCTTGGCGCTGCGGATCATCAACGGAATAGCCTCTGTCTGGTTCCAGACGCCGCCCTCGGAGTCACCGACGATCTGTCCCAGTCTCAGGACCCTGGCGACCATGCCCGTCTTGGTAGCCGCCGCCTTGACGATGTGCTCCGTGACGACCTTGGAGCGCGCGTAGCCCATGTTCTGCGCGTGCTCGAGGTTCTCGACGTACGTCTCCCTGATGCGCGCGGGGATCGGCGTGCCCGCGGCGGCCGAGATGGAGGAGCAGAAGAACAGCTTCGCGGGGTTGACCGTCTCGGTGCCCAGGCAGAAGTTGAGGAGGTTGTGCACGCCGCGGATGTGCTGGGCCTCGAAACTGGCGACGCCGAGGTTGAAGTTGACAGCCCACGCGGAGTGGATGACCGTCGTCAGGGACTTGCGAAGCTCGGCGATGGCGTCCTCGGTGAGGCCGAGGTCCGGGAGGCTCAGGTTCGTGGGGAGGTACTTGACCTTGGCCTTGTCGCCGTCGGAGAGGGCGAGGCCCTTGGAGACGAGGGAGGCGATGACGCGGGACTCTGCTTCCTCGGGCGACGAGGCGCGGGCGAGGCAGTAGACGTTCTTGACGTAGGGTTGGCGGACGACCTGGGCGAGGAGGTGTGCGCCGAGGGAGCCGGTTGCACCGGTGAGAACGACCGTCTCGCCTTCGGGGGTGATGGTGCCGGGCTTCCTCTCGTTGAAGTCGGAGTACTTGGCAATGAGCTTCTTCATCACCTCGATCTCATCCTCTGCGTCCACCGACTCGCCTGTGCGAAGGGAGTAGACATGCTTCGACAGAGACAGAACATTGGGGTACTCGAAGACGACGTTCTGCCCGAGAGTCTTGCCGCCGAGGTCGACGCCGCGCTGGATGTGTCCTCTAGCGGTGCTGGCCTGAAGACTGTCGACGCCAGCCTCGAAGAAGTCGGTGTCCTTCTCAACTTTGGAGAAGCCCAGCGTCGAGCGGAAGAGGTCGAGCAGATAGTCCTCCAGCTGCGGCAGGTCGAGGGTTAGCAGCTCGCCGCCAGCGACATCGCCCTTGGGCGCCTCGAAGCGTCTGTAGACGTCCTCGATGAGGTCGTCGAACTGCTTGTAGAAAGCAGCGCGGATGACGGTACCCTTGTCGGTGCGCGGGTACTCGGTGCCGATGTCGACCACCTCGATCATCTCCGGGGACACGCGGCCGAAAGCCTCGGCCCTCGCGTTGGCCTCCTCGATGACAGGGCTCAGAGTCTTGAGTATTTCCTCCTTGGAAAGGTCCTTTGCGTTCTCGCTGGGGATTATGATCAGTCCGGGAATGGACTTGTCGACGCCGAAGACGACGACTTCCTGCACCAGCTCGTGCTCGCGGATGTGGTTCTCGTAGGGGATTGGGAGCACCTTTTCGCCGTTCACCAACGTCACGCGGTCGTCGAGGCGGCCGAGGTACCTCCAGGCGTCGGGGATGGTGGGGTGAGGAACGAAGGTGTCGCGAGTGCGGTAGCAGTTGGGAGCGGGATCGTCAGAGTTGGACATGACCTTTGAGGGAAGTCCGTCGAGGACAACGCACTCGTAGACGTCGCCGGCGATGGGGATCATGCGCAGCCAGGGCTTGGCAGATGCCAGTGGCCGCATGTAGTTCCAGTACTTGTCTCCGGGTTCACGGAAAGAAGTCATGAGCTGGCCCATTTCAGTGCTGCGTACAAGTCAGCCAGGGTGTGCACGGTTGTCGACGATGATGCTGACTTACGCTCCGTAGTGGCCGACGAGATAGACTCCCGCCTCGACAAGCCGGTCGCCCAAGTCGTCTGGGCAACTGCTGCCTCCGTACAGCACGAGCTTGAGTCTCTGCAGCGCCTCGATTCCCCCCTCGGTCTCGGCGAGCAGCTTCAGTGCGTACGGCACGCAGTGCAGGCTGCCGGGCTCCGTCGCATTCATGGCCTTGACCAGAGTGGTACCGGAAAGGGGCAGGTTGGCGTTGTAGATGGCGATTCTGTTGCCAGCATAGATGGCGCGGAACAATGTTGAAATGCCGTGGTTGTGGAAGAGCGGCAGGGTCAAGAATGCGCGGTAGGGGATGCCGCTGGAGTAGTTGGAGATACACGCCGAGTGTGTTTGGAAAATGGGCTTGGGCAGACCCGTCGAGCCGGACGAGTGCACGATGAATGAGATGCGCTGCCCGGCGTGGGGTGAGAGAAGACGGGGAAGCGGTCACCCGAGGGTGCGGGGAGGTCGTAGTCAGCCCTGTCGAGGATGCTGAAGGTGGAGATGGGCGACTGCGCATTGATCTGCGCAGCCATCTCGCTGTACCTGTCTGCGATGACGATTCTGCGGCAGTCCGTCTTCTTGAGGAGGTTGACGTAGGCCTCTGGCGAGAGACGTGTCGAGAGGTACAGCACGGCGAAGCCCATCCTCGAGAGAGCGAACATGGAGACGACATAGTTGATGTCGGAGTTCGCCAGGAGAGCGACAACCTCTGCTTGGCTTGAGGTAGGGTTCTGGTTGTTGTCAGTGAGTCGGATCTCTCGCACGAACGATGAGAGCCTCGGCGAGCGAATAAGCGCACGTACCTCTGGGAGCAGACCGGCCTGCGCATACTTGCGCGCCGCCTCGTCGGCGAAGCGGTCGAGGTCTCTGGCGGTGTAGTTGACATAATCGTCTCTGCCGCGCGACGTCGCCGGGTAGGCCAGGACATCGCGTCCGGCGCCTCTTCCACGCGCCTCAGAAGCAGGTCGGTGACGGTCCTGAGTTCAATGGGCTTGACGGTCTCGACGATCTCGACGGTGGGCTTCTCAGACGAGAGGATGGACCTCGCCGCCACGCCTTCCGTGTGAATAGCCATGTTGGGAAGGCGTTCCGTCTGGGGGCTTTCGAGGGAGATGATTGAGAGTGTCGACGGAGAGACGCAATGAGGGTGAAGTTGGACTTTGATAGAGGGAATGCGCTTTCAAGTAAATCCTCACATCTGCTATCCAAGTACTCGATCAATTCATCCAAAACGTGCAGTGACTTTGAGATTATTTGGAGAAGGTTGGAAAGCTTTAATATCCTTAATAATCCGTCCAATCTGAGGAATTCGCCCGCATCCGGATCCATGTTCGAACAGGCGTACGTCTCCAACAGTTCCGTCAGTCTCCTTCGCCTCGCCCACCCTCCCTTCCAGCCCTGCTTTACCACCCCTCATAGTGGCGATGATGGCTGCTGCCACCTGTTTCCTACCAGCAAATGGCAAGGTCACGAGTTGCGTGCCGAGACAACCGACGGAAAAGCACACACCGGGAGAGAGGGGGGGACACGGAAAAGCATTAGCAACCAACCCCATGTCACGGCCCGGACGCACGGGCCACTCTCCGGTGAGCTGTGCCGGATGAAAGTCCGCTGTCATCTCCATCGGAACGGGGGACGCTGCGAGTATATCCGACTGATGAAACTGGCGGGGAACGGAGGGGAAAACACGCGGGAACACGCGGGGCCTCGGACGTTTGTCGTCGTGGAGTATGCTGCGGCGGGGTAATGGGGATTGCTTATTATGAGAGAGCTCCAGGAGAGCTGCAAAGCGAAAGCTAGAGACGGATATCATTGTAACTAGACCTTTTGTTGCGATAACCTTGTGTCAATATGTCGAAACACTTTTACGACGAAGCCGAAGACCTCGTTCTCGATGCCCTCGAGAGCCTCGTTTTGCTTCACTCGGGGCTGACATTGGACAAGTCCAAAAAGAGTGAGCCGCCCCTCCCGAACCCGAGTGCCGTCCACGGCGAGAGACCCGCGTTCCTGACCCAGTATCCCAGCGCTCTGGCTCACAAAGAATGATTCCCAAAAGGTCTCACTCCTGTCAGGAGGCGGCGCCGGCCACGAACCCGCCCACGCCGGCTTCGTCGGCGACGGCATGCTAACGGCCGCCGTCTCGGGGTCCATCTTCGCCTCCCCCAGCGTCGCACAGATCCTCTCCGGAATCGGCCGCGTAGCGAGCCCCGCCGGTGTTCTCCTCATCATCAAGAACTACACCGGCGACGTCTTCCACTTCCACCTCGCGGCCGAGAAGGCGAAAGCCAGCCTCGGTGTGCCCCTCGAGGTCCTCATCGTGGGCGACGACGTCTCCGTCGGCCGCAAGAAGAGCGGCAAGGTCGGCCGTCGCGGGTTGGCGGGCACCGTCCTCGTTCACAAGATCCTTGGCGCGTACAAGGAGACTGGCGCCTCGCTGGCCGACGTGCTGAAGCTGGGCAAGTCTGTGACCGACAACTTGGTGACAGTCGGCGCGTCCTTGGAGCACGTGCACATCCCCGGCCGAGAGGCTGCTGCCGCTTCATCCGACGACCAGGTTGAGTTGGGCATGGGCATTCACAACGAGCCGGGGTGTCAAGTGCTGAAGCCTCGGCCGGAACTGCCCAAGCTCATTGATGCCATGCTCACCCAGCTCCTCGACACCAGCGACTCGGACAGAGGATACGTCGACTTCTCCGATGCAAAGGACGTTGTCGTTTTGGTCAACAACCTGGGTGGCGTTTCGCCACTCGAATTCGGTGGTATCACAGCCAAGGTTACAAATGCCCTGAGTAAGTCAACACTGGCGATGGCCTTCAATGTTGGAACCGAAACTGACAGTACCAGGCGCCCGTGGGATCAAACTGGCTCGCGTCATTTCTGGCACTTACATGACGAGTCTGAACGGCCCCGGTTTCAGCATTACTCTCCTGAAAGCCACGCCCGAGATTCTCAAATACATCGACGCCAGCACTGACGCCATTGGCTGGGCTTACTCACCGCGTAACGAGACCAGCGGAGATGTGAAGCAGCGTCTGGTTGAGAGCGGCGAAACGAGCCATGGCTCCAACGACGGGAACAAGAGCGGCGTGCAACGTGAGTATAGCCTGTTCTCCATGGGATATTCGCCACTCGCTAATCTGTGATACGTAGTCAACGTCGATGTTCTCAAGAAGGTCGTCTCAGAGGCGGCCAAGAGAATAAACGACGCTGAGCCTCAAATCACTGCGCACGACACCCAGGTCGGCGATGGCGACTGTGGAGTCACCCTTGCCCGTGGAGCCAAGGCGGTGTTGAAGTACACGGAATCGTCGTCCGTCAGCGACGACGCCGTCCGCACGGCGATAGACCTCACCAACGTCATCGAAGACAACATGGACGGCACCTCGGGCGCAATCTACTCCATCTTCTTCGCGGCGTTGGCGTCCGAGCTGCGCAAGGCCAGCACCGGCGTCCTGGACCTGAAGGCGTGGACGAAGGTGGCCGTTGGAGCGTTGGAGAAGCTTCAGCAGGCAACCCCTGCTAGACGGGGCGACAGGACTCTCATTGATGCGCTGGAGCCGTTTGTAAAGACTTTGGAGAGTTCCGGAAGTGTCAAGGAGGCCGTCGAGGCCGCGAGGAAGGGGGTCGAGGCCACGAAGGGCATGGCGGCTTCCTTGGGCCGCGCGGTTTACGTCGAGGAGTCCGCCTGGGGCAAGGTCCCAGACCCTGGTGCCGAGGGTGTCTTGGCCATCCTGGAGGGCCTCGAGGCGGCAACATCTTGACCGTGTCTATCCGCGCCGGGTCACAAGCTGTATGCATGCAAACATTAGGCAGACGGAAATAATGCGCGATAAATAAGATTTGCCAGGGTCAGGCTGATCAGGATATGCTATGAGACTTGAAATTTGAGGTATTAACTCCAGATACAACCACAACGAGTCTCCCGGCGCCATATATGAATCATTCCCGCTAGGGAAACAACAAGAGCATGGTATCAGCCATGATGCAACGGTAAACCTGCAATTTCAGCCACTGTTCGACTTTGATCGTCAGAATCGTAGAGAATCGTCATTGAGCAAGGCCTCGAGCCCACCGAAGCCCGAAGTAACCTACCAGCAATGTCAGCCTGATGTCGACCATATCACATGCCGGGGTAGCTTACCATGGAATCAAACTGGCCCCAACTCGTCATGTCCGCCAGAGAGCTGCTCGGGCTCGCGTCAAAGCCTACAAAATCCTCTGCGTGGCCGACGTCGGGGAAGTTGAGGCCCGCCAGGTGATGGTTTTCATGCTGTCCCTGGACCTCTTCATTTCCAGAGACAACCGTGTTGCGGGTGATCGATCCGCCATTCTGGTGGGCGATTTCAGCATGTTGAAGTCTCTCCGTCTGTCTCAGAGCCTCGGTTCGTAGTTCCTCGAGGACGAGACAGTAGCGCGCCACTAGAGTCGACTCGTTGTCGGCCAAGGATGCCAACTGCGTCTGGCAGCGCGACGCGGCGTTGAAGTAGGCTTGCCATGTCTCTGATGGCGCTGTTCTCTGTTGGATGGTGTATACGTAGAGTACGACGACTGCAGAGAAGGCGAAGTACGAAGTGAACTGCGTTGCAGGGTCAGCGACATGACGAGCATTTCTGTACGAGGAACCTTACCCAGAAAGCACGGAAGAGCTGCCCCGCTTGGATGAGATCGTTGACAGTATCCACGACATGCATCGCGGCATCCAAACAAGCATGCACACTCTCTTCGGTCTGGTCCTTGTGAGGTACACTACGGCGACGGCTCTTGCCGTTCCGCTGTAGGCGGGCAAAGTTGCTTAGGAGGAAGGGTCGATGCGTGAGGATCATGGCATGCCAGTATGCCAAGTTCAGCACGTTGCGTTGCCGTTGGAATATCGGTATGAGCAAGGCGGTGTTGACGCCGTCATCTAGGAACTGCGACATCTCGGCTCTCCAGTGTTTTAGGTTCTGCGAGTACTTGGCCGCTAGAGCACATCGATTTGAGAAAGATGAAGGTCGTATTGAGTAAAGGTCACGCAGGATCATGCTCACTATGCGCGAGAGCCTTTACGGAGTTCAGTATGTCACTCCGGAGGGAGTGCGGATGGCTGACTTACTTGACATGGGCAACCGGAGCGAGCATGAGGGACTGACCGCGTCCCATGCGCGGCGTGATGTGGTCGGCGTGAAGGTCCGCATCTTCAGAGCACGACGGGAGTTCCTGGTCAATGTCCTCATCATGGAACGTTCTTGGACGGCCAAGTGCGGCGCTTAGGTAGTTATCGAGACTGTAAGCACACCAAAAGGTGCGCCGGCGACACTCCAGTTCGATATAGTTATACCCCCCTGCCGGGTCCGCATGGCGGTTGCGGTTCAGGCCAATGGCGAGGGCGAGGTGACCTGCGGTGCCGAACAAGCTCCAGCAGTGGTTGATGCGAGACTGCGACAAGAGCCAGAAGCACTGGCATAAGCGAGCCTGTACGCTGGTCAGGCGGACGGCTCCTCTCTCTTTCGAAAGCTGGTGGTCTGCAGCCAAGAAGTATCGAGCGCTGCCCCGGGTGTCAGTCGACGGACTCGAGAGATGCGACGAAGACGCTGTGGCCCGCGGGCAATTTCTCGGACTTACCTGGCGTCCGCATTCTCGCGCGAGTGCGTGGTTCCCATGTACTCCTGCGCCTGAGCAAACACCATAAATAGCAGGGCCCTACGGGCCGGGGCGTCCTCCTGGCTCTTCATGGCACCCATTGTGTCGTAGAACTCCTCCAGCCAGCCTTCCACAGTGGGGCGATGCAGGAAGCGGTGAGTCGGCACGGCAAATTCAAAGTACCTCTTCAGGAGGGTTGTGGCCTCTTCCTTTGAGAGCAGGACGCAGAAGGCGCCGCTGGGGTCAAAGTCTGGGAGCGGCGCATCGCCAAACGTAAAGATGGAGGATGCCTGTATGAAGGAGACGGCTTGGTGAAGCCTCTTCTGGACTCTCAACAAGAAAGACACACCGGACGAGGGGCCGACATAGTGGCCTTGAAGGTCAGTCTGGGTGGGCTCGGGAGAAGCCCGAGAGGGAGGCTCGGCGGTCCCGGGCCCGACGCCGCCAATGGCCAGGTTGGTGCCGTTCATGATTGTCTCGTCTTGATGATCGGTGTCACCGGGCTCAGAGACGTCGACGACGATGTTTCCCATCAACGAGTCCTCGCCGGCGACAGCGGCATTAGGGTCTGACACGGAGACGTCGAGGCCATCGAGGTCCATTCGGGCGACATCCTCCCGAGTGGCCACTGGCGGCTGTCGACCCCGTGCATAAGACGCGTTGTACGTGCAGTGGGACTCGGTGCGGATGCACAACTCACACGGCTGGATGCCTGTACAGCGGATCTTGCGCTTCTTGCACCTGTCGCAGGCACGGGTGACGCGGACGCGTTCCTTGTCGCGGTGCCGACGGCGCCTCCCGCTCTCGGTCAAATGGGACGGCTTGGACGGATGTGTCAGAGGCGGAGACGCCAGCTGCTGGTGCTGGTTCCCGCTGCCGTTGACGTGGTTGTTCTGGTTGTCGTGGTCGTTGCCGTTTGACTTTGCGTTTCCATTGCCGATGGCATGGCTTCCGTTGTTCTGGCCGTGGTCATGGCCTCCGTTGTGGTGTGAGTGGGAATGGCGGCGAACGCCGGGATGATGGATCCCATTCAAGCTGGCATTGGCGTTGGCATTGCCGTTGCCGCTGGTGCCGGTGCCGATGCCGACACCGGAATCGACGTCGTCAGCGTCCAAGTCCATTTGCCGTCTCCCCTCCAGGGCGCGCGCGAAGCAGGCGGTGTCGGGCTACTCGGTAGTACAGCGGCAGCGAGTCGGCGGCAGACTCCCCTGATCTTGCTGCTGGAGCTGGACACACGGAAACATGGTCGAGTGCGAGGGAAGGGAAGGGGGGAAAGAGAGGGACCCAGACGGGAGCGTGGACGACGGAAATGTCACCTCATTCTTAATCCTTTTGGGAATGGGGAGAACAATGCGGGGTACCCGGCCGACCCCCATCTCGAGATTATTAGTCTCTCAGCATGGCCCCTGGTTTGGGTTCAGGATCCTTGTGGAGGATAGTCCTGCGGGGGACTGCCCCGGGTGCCCGAGTCGAATGATCTAGACCTTGTCGGACGGGCTGTGCTGGGGCTGCTCCCGTTGGGAACCTGATGTGCATGGCATATGCTGGCAGGTTAAGTCTACGGGGCTCACGACGATGAGCAGAGATGGACAGAGGTGGACACGAGGTCACGGCAATCAGTCTGCATTGGGGGGGTCTCTGAGGATGCTAGCAACCAAACCAGCCAAGCCCAAAGGACATGGAGGCGGCACGATTTCTGTTCTGGTGCAGAGCTGCTTGCGGCGACCGGCGAGTCCAATAACAGGCTGCCGTAATTTCAAACCGCCAGGGATCTACAGACGCATCGACCAGCCACCCAGCCCGGGAGGAGACCAGCTTGTGCTTTCGCCGATATCAGAAAGTATGCATGTGCTACACCGAGGTGAAGGGGACCAGAGCCCCAGAACAACTCTATTCCGCGAAACACGCGTGTGGCTGAAAGTCAAAACGGTGTTCCGGTGCTTCTGGAATGACGTTAAGTTTCTATCGGCCGAGGCTCAGAAGATGGCGACGGCGTTCGGAGGGCTCGCAACACCGCCTGGAACCTAATGACACACAAACTCAGTAAACCTTCGGACAGCCATAGGACGAAGAATGGTTAGTTACCTTCAGCGGCACGCTGCTGACGAAGAAGGTCCATCGTCCCAGTTCTTGGCATTTCGCACTCAGGGCTTCCAAGTCGAACATCTCACCAATGGGTAATCCCCAGCCGCCCAGAAGCCATTGATGCAACAGACCGCCCCCCTGCATCTCCCCTTCCCACTCCTCGCCATGCCACGCGCCGCCGACCGCCGTGTGCGGCCCCGCGATGGGCGCTCTCTCGAAACTCGGCGCGTCGCCCGCCACGGCTGCGAATCCCGTCTCCCAGATCCACCGCAGCACGTCCTTGGTCGGCTCGACGCCGAGGAAGTCGGGGCTCGCCCGCGCCGCGACGGCCTTTTGCGCGAGGGCGTCCTTGGCGTTGTAACCCGCCGTGAAGCCGGAGCGGATGAACAGGATGTCGCCGGGCCGGAACGCGACGTTCTTCTCGGCCGCGATCTGCTGCAGGTGCCTCAGGGAGATGTCGCTGCTGCTGAAGGCGTCGAGCGGGATCGAGTTGTTAGCGCAGAAGCTGGCGTAGTCGAGGAGGACGCCACGGCCGACGATGCCGCCCTTCTCGACCCATGCTGCGGCGATGAGGTAAGTATCCGGATGATGATTGTGTAACCGGGCTGGTCTCACCGTCAATGCCGATGTTGTTAGGGTTCTCTAGGTCATCTTGAGTCGTGTCGTTGTAGTATCGCTTGGCCTTCTGGTACCCTTGGCCCATGTCAGTTACATCGCTCCAGTGTTAGCTGAGACCCTCCAGAGATGCTCACCATAGTGTCTGAACCCGTCCCACTGACTGCTGCATTGCGTGTTGAAGTGTAACACGTCGTCGTTGACCGTTCTCTGCTCGCCGCCGGGGTGTGTGCGATTGACCAGTCTCGACTCGAACGGCGCCCGATCGAAGCTCGGCTGAGACGGGTTGTTCAGCGACCAGTCCAGCGACACACGGTCACCTGTGCGGATTTCGGACGCTGCCGCCGTGGCCACGACAGCGGGGGTGAGAAGGTTCAGCGCCCCCAGCCGGTCGTCTTTGCCGTAGAGGCCCCAAGCGTTTCCGGGAGGGCCGTCGGGGTCCAGGGGAAGCGATGAGAACGGCGGTCTGGAATGAGACTCCGCAGATGACATGATGAGTGATGGAGAAACAGGAAGGCTGGTGCGGAACAGGCGATGAGCCGTCGCAAGCACGGTTAGAGGGGATGAAGTGAAGTATGGATGAGGCAGGGCGATGAGGCCGCTGGAAGCCCAGCATCGGCATGAAATATACCGACTTTGGCACCCGCTCTTACGCCCAATCTGAAACTGCAGCGGTGTGGAGTAGTTCTTCGGCCGGTGGAAAACAACTCTGGCAGCTTTTCATTTCTCGTTTGCGAGGGAATGCTGTACTTGCTCTTCGGATGCCGGCGAGTGAGCCGCCCAAATGCTCTGCATCACGCAAATCATTGCGGGTGCGAAAATGGAACGGTCTTTCAAAGCAAGCGATCTAGAGCCATATGCTCACTGCATGCACAGAGAGTGAGCGTACCGGGGTGCAGGCTGCTGTCTTTTGTACATGTAGTTCCACGTCGGCCCGTAAACTAAAGACTAAATATCATCTATTGGCATGTCTAGACTTCACAAATCACAGGGGCGTTTCTTGAACTTCGGCGCTGACCTCGATTTCCATCGTCTTGGGCCAAAACCAGCCCAGTACCGCCCCGCCAGGTTAGGAATTGAGCCACAGCTGAACTAACAATTATGCCACGTTTCCGTTGACGTCGTCAAACTGCCTCTATAGACTCATATCGAAATGTATCATGCAAAAGCCAGAGTCTACGGACATGCGCGACTCGCGGCTGCTTCACTTCAAAATATCTAGTGGTCTCCCGGAGGCCCGGAACAAGAGGAGCAACGCCGACCAAAATCAGACCCGTGTCGACGGCAGATATATTCAAGTACTTTATCGAAGCGATGTTCCCTGCGGAGGTGTTGAAGCCCGGGTTATCGATCTCGTGACCCGTGTTGCCTGTGAGTACTTAAGCGATTTGAAATCCCAAGATTGCCGCCATACCGGCTTTGAACAGACACGAAAACCTCAGACGATTATCTCAAAAATCTGTGTTGAGTGTCTGGTTTTCATCACATTCTCCGGGGACACAGGTCGGTAAGAGTCGCTCCAGACTACGTTTTGATTCTTCGCGGGCAATATCACATTGCTCCTTGAACCCCCGGACTTGGTCACATTCGTACATATCTCGACGATGATCTTGATTGCGGTCATCGTCCTGGCTGTTGCAAACCAGGCTGGCCTGTTGGCCGTTCGCCCCATGCCCGTAGCGATCCATCACTATGCGAGCCATTACGGCAGCTCCGCAGACGCTTCGGCGTTTGCTCACTAGTATCAGATGGTATCGGTGGAATTGTGAATTTGAATGGTGATTTGAGGGTGTGAATAGAAGGTGACGGATGCAGAACAGTGAGGCTCTTGTATTTGATGGTATCAACCTGACCTTACGCCCCACAAGTGCCCGACGACGCGTAACAGGAACCCTTCTATTCATTTACACAGCATGGTCGTGACCTTTCGGTTCTCATACACTGTTTAGTAGCAGCCTGCCAGGGAGCTGCATCAGCGCGTATAGCTGCGTTTGGCACAGCAAGGAATCTACCTCGGCGAAGCACACCGAGGGATTTTCTTCTACGTTACGGCGTTTATCTGCAGCGCTGTGGCGCCGCCTCTCGAAGCGTGAGATCATCTTGATTTCCACCCAACATTAATCTTTGTTCATAGGGAAAAGAGAACAGCAATCATGACGGGCACCGACATGCGGATTCACTTTGCGGGACGCTCCACGATCCCTGCGAATTGCCTGGCTGGTCAGGCTACAAAATCAGCTGGAGCCAGTAGGAGAACTAGACGAACCCAGTTTGCATCCCACAACTACGGGTGGCTTTGCCAAGAGCCCTAGATTTGTCCGTCTGAATTCTGCTTTTGGTACCATGCATGGGCCTCAGCCGCAAGATGTATCTAGCCAAAAGAAGGGATCAAAACGCGGGAAAAGGTTACGCTGCACTGAGTTCAGCAAGTGGCCATGATGCGGACTATAACTGTTCACATTCAGCAGAAGCTCCAAAGGTTAACGTAGAATCCCCGTCATCATTGGGGCTCTTGACAAAAGTGAGTAGGATGTGATTTGAGGGGCGGGAGGCCCAGACAACCTTGCGGGCGCGCCTGCGTATCTCCTTTGGTTTGGTCAGGCCGTGCTCGTCTCCCGCGTTGTCGATATGTGCCAAGGCAATGCCGGTATCGTACTCGGTCCGATTAGTACTCCAACTCAGATACGACATTAATAGTGTTGATATTCTCGCAACGGCCCAACCTCAACCTGGTATTATGGTCCAAACGACATTGCACTAACACGAAAGAGACATGAGTCGTTGTGAAAAGACCAGTTGGGATTCTTCTTCATGGACAAGAGGATATTCGTATCGTGGCAAATCATCATGTATTCATAAGCTCCCAAGCTGCCTAGCTAGGATAAATCTATAGCGACTTCTCAATCTTTTCAATATCAGACAACAGGAGCGAATCCAGCGCCTTCCACGTGCTCTCGGGCAGGCGTCCCTTGAGCGGCAGACGACCGCCCTCGAGAGCGCCGAAGCCAGCCTTCTGGATGATTCCTTCGCGGATACCGATAATGCCGGTCTTGCCGATGAAGTCTTCGGCGCGGCTGACGGCGTACTGCAGGCGCTGCACCTCCTCGAGGGTGCCCTGCTCGACGGGGCGCTTCTCCGCCAGGCTGAAGAGGCGCGAGACAGTCTTGGGGTAGAAGGCGGCGAGGCCGTCGATGACGCCGGCGGCGCCGAAGAGCACGATGGGCGCCAGCTGTTGGCCGAAACCGCTGTAGACGCGGAACTTGGAGTGGTCGATGCGCGGGTCGGAGGAGACTTGGATGTGGAGGGAGACGTTTCCGTGGGACCTGGAGACGGTGTTGGGATTGAGAAACGGGGGCCCGGTGGGTTCTGTGAGACTTACATCTTGCAACCGACAATCTTGGGGTGCTGGGCGAGGTCCTTGTACGTGTCGGGCTCGACGAGGACGTTGTTCGTCACGCCGGGGTAGTTGTAGCTGTCCACGTCAGTCAAACACTCGCAATCCCGTTCTCCCAGTTACCGTCCACTCACACGAGGATGGGAAGAGGGCTCTTGTCGGCGACAACAGTGTACCACTCCTTGATGTTCTCCTGGTTCGCCGCAGTGCCAAAGTAGCCAGGCACGAGAACGAGACCCCATTGAGCACCAGCCTTTGCGTAGTCCTCAAGCCACTCGAGCGTCTCGTCGATGCCGTTCGTCAGAACACCGGCCATGATGGGGTAGTCGGGGAAACCGGCCTCCTCGAGGCCCTTCTTGACGCCGGCGACGAGGTCATGACGCTCGGCCTTGGTCAGGTGGATGGCCTCACCGGTCGAGCCGAGCAGGACCAGACCGCGGATGCCATTTTTGGCGAGGTAGACGCTGTGCTTGATCTGCGTGTCGATATCGACCTTGGGCTGCAGGGACCCCGCGGAGGCAGAAGCGGAATGGAAGAAGGTCGGGACCGGGACGAAGACGCCGGTGGGCGGTACTCTGACGTCTGCCATTGTGAATTGTGCGAAGATGCGAGTGAGAGAGAGAGAGATGAGTGAAATGAAGAGAGTTTCTCGAGGAAATTAGACGGGATTGGACGCTCTGGCTATCAGTATCACGGCTGCTGCGTTCTCCCGTTGCGACCTTTTGTTGACACCCCTCAATTTTACGTTGGCGATGGAAAACGTGTCAGACCGGTCTCGGTGCCCCTCGGCAATGTCGCGAGGGACTTGTTCGGTCCACAATCGATGGCGTTCTCGGGGTGTGATGACGCGGGGGTGGGGACATTTTGCGCAAAGCACGACGCGCGGGGAACGTGCCGACGCTATCCCCGTGTCCCTGAGGGGACCCGTCGGACATTATCGGCTAGGTAAGGGGATAAAGACCGGAAAAGAGGTTTACATAATGCTATTCCGTGCAACGGACCGTTTACCGTTGCGCCCCCTCATTGTGCGATGCGGAAATCTTGCAGGGGAAACGCGAGTGACGACAGCCTCATTTTGGAGATATAAGAGCCCTGTGCAATTTAATGTTGAGGACGGGTGACATATCGTAGATGCCATTACACACGCGGATAACTGCTCTCATCTGACTCTGTTCGTACAATCACGTCCGATAACGGAACCATCAATACAGTTCCTCTGCAAACCATGGCGTTGGCTCAGTCTTTCAAGCTCCTCTCGGGACACGAGATCCCAGCAGTTGGTCTGGGTACTTGGGTGAGCAGCCATCGACCAATGCGGACGGCTCAGAACTAACGAGTTGACTCGTGCAGCAATCCAAGCCCAACGAGGTCAAGAATGCTGTTGAGCACGCCCTGAAGTCGGGATACCGCCACATCGACGCTGCGGCCGTCTACGACAACGAGAAGGAAGTCGGCGAGGGTGTCAAGGCCTCCGGCGTCCCCAGAAAAGACATTTTCGTAAGCACAAGCCACGGGCGTTGGCAGAACAGCTCAACGGCTGACCCTTGTCTCAGATCACCAGCAAGCTTTGGAACACCCACCACAAGGCCGAGGACGTCGAGACGGCACTAGACGTTACCCTCAGTGACCTGCAGACGGACTACGTCGACCTGTATCTGGTAAGGCCTCGCCGTCGGCTTCGTACCCACAACCTCCAGCCGGCACATCTAACCCAAATGTCTTGCATTAGATTCACTGGCCCGTGTCGTTCAAGAAGAAGGATGATGCCACCCGCTTCCCCTTGCACCCCGAGACGGAGGCCGTCGACGTCATCGACGTCCCTGTCGCCGAGACTTGGAAGGCCATGGAGGCCCTCGTCAAGAAGGGCAAGATCCGCACCATTGGCGTCTCCAACTTCACGCGCGAGAAGATCGAGGACCTGTGGAAGACGGCCGAGATCAAGCCGGCGGTGAACCAGATCGAGGCCCACCCGTACCTGCAGCAGCCCGACCTGCTGGCCTGGTCCAAGGAGAAGGTGAGTGAGAGCCGTCCGAGACGGGCAGAGGAAAATGTCCGGGGTTGCATTCCGCGGTCGCTAATCTGGGACGAATGCAGGGTATTGTGGTCACGGCGTACAGCCCCCTTGCCAACAACATCTACAACCTCCCTCGGTAAGCGCCCGGTCTGGGATCTAGACCACACCCGCGCTCTCACTGAGCCGTGCGCTAACTGTGTGCCAGTGCCGTTGACGACCCCACCATTGCCGAGCTCGCAAAGTCTCTGGGCAAGGAGCCCGCCCAGCTCATCATCAGCTGGTCTGTCCAGAGGGGCACCGTCGTGCTTCCCAAATCCGTGACCCCCTCCAGAATCGAGAAGAACTTTGAGGGTACGATCCCATGGCCGTGATACTCCACAATGACTGCAGTCACTGACAAGCCCTAGTCTTCGAGCTCCCCAAGGACGTGTTCGAGAAGATCAACGCCCTTGACAGGAACCACCGCTACAACTTCCCGGCTCGTCTGGGTGTAGACATCTTTGGCGAGTCGGATCCGGAGACGCTGAAGAAGGCGGTAGAGACATGGGTGGCACAGCAGAAGAAGATCAGGGCGGGCCAAGCATAGACCTGGAGTTACTGGGGATTACCATACAGCCGTACATCAGTAGTCTTCGATAGACCTGGGAATAGACATGGAATTTGAAGAGCCACCAATAAGCACATCGGAAAGTGACCAAGCTCTTCGGTGAGCCTTTTCCGCGTGCCCTTTTCCTCACCGAGCGGAAAACCGCACACCGAGACCCCGGCTTCGTCCCTTGCCCATGGGAATAGACTCGGGCGAGGGCGCACCGAACCCCGCACTGCCTCATCCCACCTTCCCCACCTTCCCTTTGGAGGCGGGTAAAGGTCATGCTCGTTCTCCGACGGGGGATCGTTGCGGAGTCGGAACGGGAGAGGGGAGGCGGCTGAGGGAGGCGGCTCGGCGACGTTCCGGACTTCATGCCGACTTTCCCGTGGCTCAACTCCGTCGGGCTCCGCTTTGTCATGGTAATATTAGCTCGCGATTGCTTCAAAGTGATGGTACGTTGAGAGCATCACCCTTCATCAAACTCGACGACTGCTACAACCACTCACCTCGTCTGACATCCCTCAAAGAAAAAGCAGCCGCCAAAGTTTACTCACGTCGCCACAACAAACCTTACCATGGGCAAAATCGCAAAGATGGAGTACTTCCGGGTGCCACCTAGGTGGTTGTTCGTGAAGCTCACCGACGATGCTGGAAATGTCGGGTGGGGTGAAGCTTCTTTGGAGGGTCACACCCAAGCTGTTGAGGGATGCCTCGACGCGTGGTTCGAGAGATACTTGGGCATGGAGGCAGAGTATGATCACTCCGTCCCGCTTCCACGACGGGATTGACACGCTGACGCTTTCTAGCGATATCGAGCACATCTGGCAAATGTCCTGGCGGACGACCTTTTACCGAGGCGGCCCCGTTTTTATGAGTGCGTTGGCGGGCATCGACATTGCCCTGTGGGATTTGAAAGGTGAGCAGACGCACTTCTGATGAATCTGGACAGGATCTGACGACGAGAAGCGAGAAAGCTCGGTCTCCCTATTTGGCAGTTGTTGGGCGGAAAGGTCAGGGACAAGCTCAAGGTCTACGCGTGGATTGGCGGTGACCGGCCGAATGACGTCGAGAAACAAGCGTGAGTGTTCAGACCGCCATCGATCCGCGTCGCTCTGTGGGAAGCAGCTCACTGATCACTTACTGTTCAGACTGGCGCGCAAAGAGCAGGGCTTCAAGGCCGTGAAGATGAACGGCACCGAAGACCTCGGCTGGCTCGATTCACCCGCCGCCCTCGACGCAGCCGTCGAGCGCGTCAAGGTCGTCAAGGCCCTCGGCATGGACGCCGGTGTCGACTTCCACGGACGCGTGCATAAGCCCATGGCGAAGCAGCTCGCCAAGGCTCTGGAGCCCCATCGCCCCCTTTTCATCGAGGAACCCCTCCTGTCCGAGCACCTGGGGGGCATCAAGGAAATCAGCCACCTCACGTCGATTCCAATCGCCCTGGGCGAGCGCCTCCACAGCCGCTGGGACGTAAAGCCGTTCCTGGAGGCGGGCTGCGTGGACATCCTGCAGCCGGACATCTCGCACGTCGGCGGCATCTCCGAGATGCGCCGGATCGCGGCCATGGCCGAGGCGTACGACGTCGCCCTGGCCCCCCACTGCCCGTTGGGACCGATCGCCTTGGCTGCGAACGCACAAGTTGATTTCGCCTCGCCCAACTTTGTGATCCAAGAGATGAGCTTGGGTATCCACTACAACAGTACGGGGCAGGACTTGACGAGCTATACCCACAACCCCGAGGTGTGGAAGGTGACGGACGGGTACATTGATCTTCTCACGGGCCCTGGACTCGGTATCGAGATCGACGAAGCGCAGGTTCGTGAGCTGTCGAAGGATGCAAAGGCCTGGGTTAGCCCGGGTTTCATCGGACCCGGTGGTGAGATTAGGGAGTGGTAGAGCATCATGTAGCATAACTAATCCATGTCCGTCTTGGAATGTTCATAGTGGTTAATGAACTCGAGTCACTGGCTTATTTGTGAAGTACAAGCGGTATGTAGTATGTGAATTTACGCATGGGTTGCCAAATGCCATGTGCATACCATAGAATGGAACCTTGGATGAACACGCTGTGAACTCAGGGTGCCTTTCGCAGGCCCTCGTGCTTCACAACCCAGCCTGCATCCTTGGGGAAACCAGGTGCATCACCCTCAGACCCTTGCCATCCGCCGGCCATGTACGCAACTGCATCTTTTGTTAGTGGTATCACCCGAATATAACTGAGAGTTTGAACCTGCCTGCATAGAGGAAACCTGCGTTGCCAGGCATGAATGGAGGCGGTGTACCGCCTGCAACATGTCAGCGATAAAACTGCGGAACTCGAACATGGTGGACTTACCGTCGCCGCCGCGTATGGCATAACCTGCATCGTCAAATTTCCAGTAAGTGTAGGCCGTCAAGTGGTAGATGGCTCTCTCCGGGTTTCCGATCCGGGCAGAGTTGATAGCCAACACAGGCCGCCCCCAGCCACGGATCTTCTGGTCGGTCCAGACCTCCCAGACCTTGTCGGCGGTCTTCAGCGCAACTTCAGGGTCGACGGCCGGGGTGTCTGGCAGCATGCCTTGCATCATGATCAGGCTGCGAGGATCCCCGTTGAGCTCTGGGTCGTTCCACCACGTGCTGTTCAAGCCTTCATAAACGGCGTACCGGCCATCGACCTGGGGAGGTGGAGCGAGGTTTTCGGCTACGGTTGTCCAATGTTCGGGGACAGATTGACCCTGTCTCTTCTTCCACTCGCGTGCAAGGTCGAGCCCGTATCTCCAGTACGCAATCTACATGGGTATCAGATGATCTGTTCATCAGATTGGCGTGTCTGGACCTACCTCATAAGCCAAGTTCAGTGTCTCGGCGGGAGGCGTGTTCTCAGTAACTCCATATGAACTACGCAATTTCCACGATTAGCTGTGCCGATCCTTCGCAGCCTGTATCTGGACTTACGGCGGTCCCAGGTCGTAATGGCCTGAGCTCTCATTTTTCCAAGCATAAGATGCCATGTAGTCGGCAGTGGCTGTCAAAACAGCATCCCATCGTTTCAAAGTTTCGTCAGTTGGCGAAGACTGATACGCCAACTCTGCCAGGTACATGGGATGGGGCTGTTTCAGTTGATCAGCATTCGATCGCTGGGAGGAAGTGAGCGGCAAGTGATGAATAGGATTGCTGACCTGTTGCCAAAGAAGAAGACCGTTGATGCCACCTGGAGAGCTGACGCCTGTCTCTAGCTCCGTCATCTTGGGCCATCTGGAGGGCTTGATGTTAGCTTCATGGAATCTTAGCTTGTGTTCTTTTCGAATGACTTGCCTGGCCC
>JAIMZG010000121.1:0-18531 GCA_020466075.1 Colletotrichum coccodes | reverse complement strand
CGTCGAAGCTGATGTTGAGGCTGATGTCGGAGCTGATGTCGGAGCTGATGTCGAGGATGACGTCGGAGAGAGTGTCGCGATGGCTGATTTGAGGACGAGAGTTTTCGAGGCGGCTAGGGCTGTTGACGAGGCTCTGTTTGACGGGGTAGTTCTCGTCGAGGATGTGGCCGTACTCGCCGATTCTGTGATGTTGAAGTAATGAGACGTCGCGCTTGCCACTGTCGCACCGTTTTTTAACAGCTGGAGAAAGTACACCGGGCTCAAGTCCGGATCGTGATGTGAGAGGAACCCATCGTAGCCTACCGTCCACACCAGGCTCTTTGCCTTGAAGTTGACTTGACATGGTGTTAATTCCGGCGACGCAAGGCAGCCAACTGTTCCTTCGATTGTTTCTGGGGACTAACCGGCGAGCCTGGAATATGCCGGCTTCGAATTTCCTTTTGGTTGCTGTTGCCACAATATCAGGTCCACGACCTTGAGATCCGTCTCCCACTGCAGGTCGACCTTGTCCCCGAGCGTGTAGACCGGGTTGTCCCGATAGTCCCCCGTCGGGCCAAGGCCCGGCGGGCGGCGGAAGTGGTTTTCGGAGCGGGCACATGCCGGAAAGAGGCTGCCCAGCAGGAAGACGACACGGAGGCGCATCGTGAAGGGTTTCGGTACCCTGCGGCCCAAATGGATCGAAGGAAACAGGACGGAAGAGAGAGCATTTCAGCCGAAGTGCAGGAACTCGTCGGCCTTTCACTTGTTTCCCGCCTGCATCGCAAAACCGTTGCTACGGGCTGTGCGTTCGAGCGGACGAGCTTCTCATTTTAAATGGTCTCGGCCCATGGTTCTGACAAGCCCATTCCGCCTGGGTCTAGACACTAGTGTCGTTTCGCGATGGTCGAGGCCTGGACGCTACGCAGTTTGTTGCTATTCATATCGTCCTAAGCAACTTTCTCTTTTTTACATTTGATCTGACTACGTGATCGAGGGAAAACAACCAAACGGAATTGTCACCCTGAGCTGACACGAATTCGCACGTAGTTGGACCGATCTGCAGCCGGCATAAGTAGTCGTCCAGCCCGTTCCGATTGTGTACATTGGTGCAAAATGCTCACTACTCTCGCCCATACAGTCAGAAGCACCCCAACTCCGCGTTGAACATAAAAAGTTGGGAAGTCTCGCGACGACAAAAAAGTCCGATGAATTATCGGCACGCTGTTGCAAAATGATCTCCTCGACGGGGAATTGAACCCCGGTCCCCTGCGATTGTGAATCGTTGATTGACAAGCAGATATCCTCACCACTAGACTATCGGGGATTGGTGGATGTGGACATCCATTGATAGCTGGTTGAGGCGGGTCTCGCATTTTGGCATCTAAGGATCACATGCTAACGGATCGGTGGGGTTGGAGAGAAAACCTTGATCAAATGCAAACTGTGAAGCAATCAATGAGTACAAAAAGAGGCGAAAGGACTACTAGTGAAATAGTGCAGGGCGATTTGGTACTCCAGCGGTGCAGTGCGGTGAACACAGACACTATATCCCAAAGCAAGCACAAGTTACTCACTCCGGGGCTATTCAGAGACGTATGATCAAGGCAGACCATGCACCGGTCGTAAACCAGTGTAGGTTGTAAGGCTGCACCCTTGAGACACGAAAACGAAAGGCTCCATCTAGTATGTGAGAAAAGTAATGAAATTATGCTGTTGTAAGTGTCCGTCTGGTCTGATCAGGCCTAGACGTAGCTATTTTATGTCTTCAAGTGGTCCCTGCTTAGTAAATGCCCTTGGATTGAAGAGATGCATATCAAGCATATAGTCTTACATGGGTAGGAATATGTCCGCCAACATTGTCACTATAGGGAATCGTACATTTACCATACGGATAGAGCGTTGCACCCACAATCATTCCTGGAGCATACCCATCAACATGCATTATTGACTCCCTACCTGTCAGCCACTGCCCGACAACTTTGAAGAATAGAAACAGTGTGTTTTGTTATCTAAAACTTATCAAACCTTTATCGCCGTGCGCCGTCCTTCTCTGTCCGTGTCTCTTGTACCTCAATCCCAAGACTGCCTCCCCTCATCCACTTCAGTGTTGGGAAAATCAAGAGCTACAGAGCACGTAGATCCTGACAGCATGATAAACCAACAGTATTGCTTCAAGGCGGCGAAGCGGGTCGGAGGGCATAACGAATATGCTCCACGTCGTAGGGTATGACATCGCCGCCGCGACATGCCGCCTCATCCGACCCTCGCTTGACGTATCCAGAAAATGCAGTGTCAAGATCTCGCAAGTCAATTTCCTCGTTTGTCGTCACGAATACAAATCTCTCTTGGACCCGCCCTCCCTCGGAACCGACTCTGGCCACCGCATGTTTATGCCTCTGAACGGATATTTCTTTGCTGCAAGGAAGTTGGTCTGCCCAGGAGGTAGTTCAAGACCCATTTCCCATGCCTTTGAAATCAGATTGATCTTGCCCGTTGCATCTACATTGAACGCGTTCACGTAGACGTTACTCGCACTGTTGTTTCGAAGCCGAACATAGAATCGATCGTTCTCGGTGATGTCCACAAGTGAGTCACTGACCACAGATTGAGGGCTGAAACAAAATGAGTACTCTTTGTATGTAACAACATCCGCCGGTCGTAGCTTACCAATTGCCGCGATGAACAAGCACCTTTCTGTTCCCGCCGCATTCTAACCCAAACTCGATGTCGATACCTTTTTCCAAACCTTCGTCGTCGGTCCCTGGTTGTAATGAAAGAATGTGCTGGGCTAGCGCAAACTTTTTGGCGTCATCGAGGAGCCACGTCAACGCGTGTTGCGAGTCAGATTTCCTAGAGGCCAGTTGTGAGCCTCGGCTGTTGGTCAACAAGACCATGTCTCCCTTCTTCTCGAATTTTACCAGAGGGGTTTCGTTGGTTTCGCAACGTCTAAAGAAGGACGACCTGTCCAGAATTGCACCACCGGCTTCGACGTCATCTGAGAATGAGACAGGCCAACGGAGTTGTCGCTCATGCGGCACAGCGAGCGCCATGATGTGTGCTTTGCTAGACCCGAACTCGCTAGGGATCGGTGTCGGACTCAATATGGCAGCAAAGGTGTTGACCTGTGTGACAGTTGCGATTTTGTCTGTGGATCCAGACAGCTGCTGCAGCCCAAGTGGTTTTATCGTGTATGTATCCCCCTGCTGAATCCCGTTTACTCGACCACCTTGGATCATCGTGTAACTCTCCTCTGTCATCCTCGCAAGGAACACATCCGTTGCCTTCGAATTCATCGAGAACGGTTCTCGATAGTCGGGCCCTGCAGACCTTGGGTGTTGTCCGCAGCCTGGACAGTCGGCTTCCACTAGCACGCCTACTTCGAGCATCATATCACGCCAGGACCTGTGACCGCCAGCATCCATGATAGTGCTTGCTAGGTTCTTCGTCATGAGGCCCACAGGGCCATGTCCGTTCACTTGGTATTCCCAGGCGGTCTCGGCGGCGGCAGCAGCAGCTATGCGCACTGCATAGGGATTAGTCCCAAGATGGTCTTCCTCAAGTCTTCCATCTTTCCTCAGCTGCTCCAATACGTTAACCAGGCGACCGTGCTCGGATTTGGACAAGCTCAGGGCTTTTGGCTGAACTGAGAAGCCATGAAGCTTTCGACCGTTGCGGGCAGAGTGGCAGCAGTCGAGAATGTACGTTACATTTTGCGTCTTTGCCGTTGTCTTCCGTAGTAGTAGCGATATTTCTCCATCCATAATCCCCCGCCAGGTTTTATACTCGGGGTCGAAATCGAACGGGACGATGAATTGAATTCGCGAAGGCTGTTTCAACGCGTCATCCGTCGTATCGGAGTCTGCCAATCCGCCGTGGCCGGAATAGTAGATGACCACGACGTCGTCCGGACTGGTTTCGGCATTGAGGCCTTCCCACGCGTTCAGGATGTTCTTTCGGGTGGCCTCCTTATCGCAGAGTCTCTTCACATAGCTGTCATCTTCCACTTTGAAACCGTAGCTCTTGAGAACCTTGGTCATCAAGTTGACGTCGTTCTCGGTTCCACGTAAGCCCCCGAAAGGGCTACCAATGAGTAGCGCACGCTTTGCCGGAGCCATGGTCGTTTCCAACAAGATTCAGCCTACTTCTTCGGCACTCGGAACGAAGCAAATGGTGGATGTCCTAAGTTGCTGTTCCAACTGATTGCTGAACGTGCTTGCCAAGATTCTTCAGTTGGTCTTATCTGTATATGAACAGACCAGACCAGATTCGATCTTTCATGGTACGGGTCACATTTGTAGAGAGCAGCCGACGCTACCAAAGATGTTCCAGAAAGCCCGGGCGGTGGGATTTACAAAGTTGCTTCCAACCGATTGCCGCCACCCCACCCCTCACCAATAGTGAAGGTAGCCTACAGCAAATGATACAGACAGTTGCATGCAGTGCCTTCGGGTGGGTGTGCTCTATTCCCCTCATTCTGACCGTTGTAGCTAATAAGAATGGAACACAAAACGATTTACCCAGCTACTGATCCTCCATGTCTTACCGAGAACAAGCCACCTCATTCTTAGCCCAATCTCGGCTTTAGTTTGCGCCGGGGTCTGCGAGGAGGACGCAGTTAAAACGCCACTTTTCGGTTGCCTGAATGTGCAACTAGGCTGCCTTGCGTAGAGTCATGGAGTCGTGATGGCATGGAATACGCACCTGATAGACCGCCAGGCTGAGATACCTCGTCTTCGAGGACCAGATCTCTCGCAGACCGCCGAAACGGACGACCTCGAATGCCAAATGACCTCTACCTTGAATATCCCTTGACCACAGGCTCTTGAGGAATGCGAAAACCCTCCATCTCGCCCGCCGCAGGCTGCGGTGCCAAAGGTATGGAACTACATGATCTGGCTGCCAAATTGATAGATCACGAGAGATATACTGCAACATTCGGACTCTGGACTAGGAAAGGCGGGTTCGCAGTCATCAGTATCTTCACAGGCCCTGACAAGGTCCTCGACATTGAGAACGTCGGTATTCCGGCAGGATCCACCGCATCCTTCGCCAACATACGGGACCTGGAGGTTGTTGGGTGAAATGAGCTACAATGGGTGACACCGATAGCTGTTTGTAGTTCTCAGAAAATAACAGATGCGGTGTCTACTCCGTTAGCAATGCCAGGCATTTGACAGCCAGACCGGGATACGTTGTGTTAAAGCAGTTCACCTTTAAAGGCGTTTTCTCTGACCGCCAGAAGGCCCAGCCTGATCGGGTTCCCCGCAAATAGCACTTTTCATCCCTTGTGCGTATGCAGTCAGCAGCCATGACACTAGTCGAAATGCCATTTTCCGACGTATGGGAGAGGGGCATGTACAATATTAGAGTCCAGTATCAATGACACCGGCCCAATCCGGTCTGCCCATTTGTTTTGATCAAAGTGAATGGATGGTTACGTGCAACCTTTCTACCAACGCCATGTTCCAGTCAGGATCTTGGGGTGGGCTAATCAAAGGGACGGAACTGATTGGTGGGTGCAAACAATGCCGCCAAGCGTCCTACCTCTCCAACACAATTGGCGGCATTACGTATAGGTGCGAAAGGAGATTGCTATTCTTTTTCTAAATGCTGCATGGGCAATGAGCTAGAGAAACCAGTCTGAAAACACGAGGCAAAGGAATGGCGCCGAAGAGGATGCCGAGCTGTCCACACCAGCCACAAGAAGTCGATAATCCTGTTTCAAGGGCGAGGTGCTTCTTATACCGCAACGTCAGACCGCCAACTTGGTTCTATTCTTGTCACGTTTTCTCTCTCAGCTCGCTCAAATCACACCGCGATTTTTGGTGTTAAGTGCGAGTACTGATTAGTAAGGCTGCCAACGAGATCATTCAGATGCGCAGCACGAAAGTCAAAGTTCAGCAACGGATTTGAGTACGCATCATAGGACCAAGCAATCCTAGTCTTGATCTCATAATGGAGCTGAGAAGGAAATTTTCGCGGACTGCTATTGCTAACTTCGATCAGGATACACCACGGCACCCATACCTTACCTTCACATTGGGGCCTGGTGAGTTGCGGCGCTTGGTCGTCAAGATCTGGTCCAACGACCAAGGTGAGTTGTTTACTTGCCCGGTGGAACAAGCCAAAAGGCTAGGCGAACAACGATTCACTTACCATATCCCACTGCCCAGGACATGCCAGCAATTATTCCGACTCTAATAATCCCTATGGCGACTCGCACACCTGGTTTTCATTCGGTATCCTCCAGGAGACACAAGGCTGCAGCAAAACAACCGAAGAAAACCTATTCGAATTCCAAAGAAATGTGCGCGCTTCAGGCGTCATCCGATGCTACACCAACGAATGGATCATCGGACTATCAGCCGAGGAAGACAATGCTGAGAGCGAGGTTCTGGGCTTTTTGGAATCCTTGGCACAAATCGAGGGATTGGAAATCGGTGTATTTCCTCTCGCAAGATACCCAGCCTGGGTGAACACCGTGTGGCAGATGGAGATTGAGGTGCACTCCATCCAATCTGACTATCATGCCGACATGCAAGATGACAAGAACAAAGACCAAGTTCAAAAGAGCACTCGACATTCGCGCTCGGCAAGAGTACTACAGGAAGAGGAGATGGCGGAATTGGCACAGGTCGCTGTTGACGCCACCTCGCAAAGCGACCCTCATGCCGCTGATCAGCTTGCTGTTCTCGGATATCGGCTTGCTACACGATTCCAGCACAGCGGTTCGCTTCACGATATCGATCTCGCCGTCAAATTTATGAAGGTGGCGGTAAAAGGCACACTTCAAGGTCATCCCAAAGAGCTTGGTCGGTCTATCGACCTTGCGGCGTGCTTCGGCAAGCGATATGATCTTACTGGCTCTCAACATGACCTTACCCACGCAATCGATATCCTGGAGGTCGCAGTTCGTGTCAATCCCCATATCGATATCACTGAGGGGTGCGTCGATCAAGCTAGCATATTAAACAACCTCGGAAACTGCCTAGGCATGAGATATACTTCCTTAGGCAAGAGAGAGGACCTCGATAGGGCCATCGAGTTCTTGGACACGGCAGTCGCTATCACGCCCAATAATCACCCTGCGCATGTTGGGCGGCTAAATAACCTCGGCAATTGGCTTGCAAAGCGGGCTACGTATACCCATTCGTTGCAAGATCTTGATCGGGCTATTCAAGTTACGGATATGGCGGTGGCAGCGACGCGACAAGCCCACCCTAAATACGCCAGCTTGCTGACAAACCTTGGAAACCGACTGGGCGCACGATTCAGTCGCATTGGTTCCACGGCCGATCTCAGTCGGGCCATTGAGGCTGCGGAGATGGCGGTGGATGCAACGCCTCATGGTCACGGCAGTCGAGCTAATCGACTGAACAACCTTGGATCCCTGCTCCGTATACGATTCGAACGTAACGATTCCATGGAAGATCTTGCACACGCCATTCGATTGATAAACACGGGCATCGAAATGACATCTGAAGACGTCGTAGTGAGGGCTGGCCTCTTGGGCAATCTGGGAGACTGCCTTGGCAAGCGGTTTGGCCGTTTAGGGTCCATGGATGACCTCAACCAAGCTGTTGAGATGCTCGGCAAAGCAGTTGAACAGACTCCGAGCGGGCATCTTGATGGAATTGCCCGAATGAACAGCCTTGGAAACATGCTTGCTAAGCGACATGAGCGCACGGGTTCAATTGCTGACATCGACCGCGCCATCCAGACCCTGGAGATGGCAACCAATATCACGCCAGAAGCCCACTCGTATCGGGCCATTCTTCTGGCCAATCTTTCAGCCTGCTTGGTCCTTAGATTCCATCGCAGTCACTCAGATGAAGACATTAACCGTGCTGTGGGCGCAATGGACCAGGCCATCGGCACCACGCCTGAGGAACACCCTGATTACGCGAACTTCCTGGTGAACCTTGGAAACTCGCTCGGCATACGACATCTTGCTCTCGGATCCACAGACGATATTAACAGGGCCGTGAAGACACTAGATCAAGCCGTTGCTGCTACACCTTCAGATCATTCATCTCTTGCTTTACGGCTAAACAACCTTGGAAAATGGCTCTCTATACGATCCAAATGTATTGGTCAAACGGGTGATGACCTCAATAGAGCTATCGAGGCACTAACCAGAGCGGTGGATACAATACCGCTCCAGAGCCATGACCGAGCCGCCTTGATGATGAACCTCGGAAATTGTTTCGGGACGCGGTTTGAGCGGACCAGCTCTGCAGATGATCTTAATAGCCAGCTGTCCTATTACATCCAAGGGTGGGACTGTCGCAACTCGCCACCATCAAGTCGTATCCTTCAGGCTCGAGGGGCGGCTACTATCCTTGCTGTTCAGTCGAGATGGGAAGAGGCGAGCGAACTATTGCAAGGCGCGGTAGACCTCCTGCCGGCTGTGAGTCCTCGCTCGTTGAAAAACACCGATCAGCAGCACATGCTCTCGAATTTTGGCGGGTTGGCTTCCGAAGCCGCGGCCTCGTTACTCAATGCAGGAAAAGCGCCGGACGATGCCTTGAGGATTCTGGAACTGGGCCGTGGCGTCATTTCTGGTCTTCTGCTGGAGACACGTACTGAAGTCACCGACCTAAGTCAAAGTCACCCAGAACTGGCAAAAGAGTTTGAGTCTCTTCGAGACGAGCTCGATTCCTCCTCCGATGAATTACTCTTCGATACAGCTAACGGTGGCTTGCCGTCCTGGGAACAGCAAGCGAAACGGCGGCGTGAAGCTGACAAGCAATTTCGCGAAGTTGTCGCCAAGATCCGTGCAGATCCGGAATTTCGAAACTTTCTTCTGCCGCCATCAAAACAGGAGCTCATGTCCGCTGCATGTTCCGGTCCGATTGTTGTTGTGAACACCAGCTATGCTCGCTGCGATGCATTCTTGATCGACTCCCACACAATCCAATTACTGCCCCTCCCCGGTTTGAAACACTCGGACTTCGACGGCAAAATGCAAAGTTCTCCGGCTTTACTAGAGGGGCTGTGGAACAGCATTGCACGGCCCGCCCTGGACAAACTTGGCTTCCTGGACAGCCCGAGAAACACGTCACTGAGAACGTGGCCTCATGTCTGGTGGGTTTTGACGGGCTCGCTGAGCCGGCTGCCAATTCATGCCGCTGGGCGTCACGAAGGGGACTCTTCTGATACGGTCATCGATCGCGTCGTCTCCTCATATAGCACATCCATCAGAACCTTGATTCACTCCCGTCAGAATTCAAGCCAGAAGAACCGACAAAGCTCCACATCCGAGACCTTGCTTGTCTCAATGCGTACAACGCCCTCGAAAGCCGGATTTGCGCCTGGCGAGCTTATGTTTGCTGAAGAGGAGGTACAGACCCTAGACAGCCTTTTGTCGCCTTCGGTTCCGACAATGACGTTGACCCAACCAACGAAGGTGGACATCCTGAAACACATCGAATCTTGCACAGTATTCCATTTTGCGGGACACGGCATCTCAGACCCCCTCGACCCTTCCAAAAGCTGCCTGCTTCTTGACGACTGGGTGGGAAATCCTCTGACAGTCGAGGATCTTACATCCTTGAAATTGTTTAGGAAGTCACCTTGGCTTGCTTATCTCTCCGCCTGCTCAACTGGGGAGAGCCAAGCGAATGACCTGCAAGACGAGTCAATACACCTTGCAAGTGCCTGCCAACTAGCAGGGTTCCCGCACGTCGTTGGGTCGCTGTGGATGATAGATGACGAGTACTCATCTCAAGCTGCCAGGGAAGTTTACAAGACGATCCAAGACCTTGGGTGGGCCGATGAGGCTGTAGCTTTGGGCGTTCACAGTGCAGCAAGACATCTGCGACGGATAACCGGTGGCGGGAGCTGGCTTGACGAAAAAGAGGGATATGCTGAATATGGTAAAAGCCACGATGGACAGAGCAAAACAATCAGACCGCCTCCCGACCAAGAGAGTGTCGTTCCTGGTGTGGTTAGGGGGTCGGATTGTGCAGTCCGCAATGAAGGCAACCCTTCAATATGGGCGGCTTACATTCATGTAGGGCCATAAATCATGTTTTGCTCTTGAAACTTTATTGAAGTCAGGCCCTAAGTAGTTGTGCATAAAAAAATATCCAATAGGAAGTTCTACACTACAAGTATTAACATCTGAGTATATTAACTAGTAAGATCCCCTAATAAGAGGCTAACTTAGGAACTTACTATGCACTTTCAAGTTATCATAATATCATACATGTAGAAAGCATAAAGACAAAGGATATAGTAGTTCGAGGCTTGTAGAGAGACTATTCTATTAGCCCTTGAAGAGGATAAAGTAGAAGTATCTCTGAGGTGGAATATAGTAGACTAGATGGCTGTTATAGGAGAATATAGTGGATATGGACTACCTGAGATATTACTGGTCGAGAAAATATTAGGTCAGGGAGCCCTTTGAGCGGATGGATGAACGGGCTTGTGTGCTGACTTACAAGCACACTAGAATGGGTATTATGCAGAATACGATGACTACTAATTGATAGAGAGGATCTAATGAGAACTTTTAGAGGCACAAAAGACCGCCAGCCTTAGCCCAACATGCCATCCTCCAAAAACAAGATTGGCGAACCTTCAAGTCGAATATACCCGCTGCCAGAAGACCTTGAACACCGAGGTAGGTAAACAACGTTATTTAGATGTTCATTGTATTTTGTTAACGAACCCTTCTATAGGCGGGACAAGCCTTCGAGAAGATGCAGGCTGATCCGTTCGAGGCTCGGCTGGCGAGGCGACCGGGACTGACTCCTGCTCCCACTGGTACTATCTCTCCCAATCCTGCTGCCGACGCCGACATCAAGAACACTGCCAAGGCCGTCGAGGCTGCCGCCGAGAGAATGGAAATCATGCCACCGCAACCGCGAACTCAAGCCCGCGTGAAGATAGTCCCGTTCTCATTCGCCTCAACGAAACCGACATCGTTCCTTTTCATGAGTGTCCCGATACCACTTTGTCGTCAAGACCCTGGCGCAAGCCCCGTTCCTGCACTGATACCCCTGCCTTTTCTCGCGGGTGAACGCGCATCCTTCCCGGAGATGTTTGTTGCGATTGCTAACGCTCGAGAACGTTTTGGTGCACTGCGTTGTCAAGCACGGGAGCCTGTCCCCTCGGGTTCGGTTCTCTCGCGGTACTGTACGCGAGGACGAAGACGCGGCGGTGCTTCCCATACTGCTGCGGCTGGAGTGAGTACGGCCCGAAAAGTACGTCTCGCATCTGTGATGACTCACCTGATGCTGGAGGAAGACATGTTGCGGCGCACACCCAACGTGCTCAGGGAAGAGAAGCTGCTTGATGGCGTGATGCATGCGTCGGATCCATATGCCGGTGATTGCGTCTTGAAAGACGACATTGCCGATTGTGTATTAGTATGAGATGGACGGACTGAAATGCCATTCACCACGAGATATTCCGCCATAAGAGCGCAGCAGCGCGCGTATCCCGGTAGCGTGGAGGAAAATGCATCAACCACGTGTTCCCCGGACCCAGAGCGAAGACCTGAAGGCGTGTTAGTTCCTGAGTTGTAACGAGGCGTTGGTAGGCTGACACATACTCATGACCCATGCAAGCACAATCGAAAAGGCGACAGAAACGAGCAACAGCATCGTGGTGGACAGCAAATCTTGCCAGCATTCAACCTCCGCGAATGACGAACCGGTAGGTCTAGATGTCATGTCGTCGAACCGTTCCATGTGCAGAAAGTCCGCCCAGACAAGGTCGTCTCGTTGAGACGCGAAGCTGGCATGGGAAGTCTGGCCCGATTGCGAGCGACTGGGAATTGCCTGAGCTTGACTGGATCCCGGATGAGCGTCCTGGTTCTCGAAGGCTCTTTGAATGGCCGTAAGTCTACTGCCAGGACCTGAGATCCTCGACGGTACGAATTCTTTGCGCTTCTCGAGCGATATCAGACTCTGAACCAAGTATTGAAAGTGGGAAAGACTGTCGAGGTCGGACTCTGAGGGGACATCGCCTGATGGAGTGTATGCCCACATGCGGAGCGCTAGATCATCAAAGACGACTTGTGAGGAAGTTGGTAAGATTGAGCGCCAGCGGTCTAGATCGTTGATAAACCTGGATCGGTGTTAGGCTTACGCGCAAATACATATAACGACACTCAATTGCTCAGGCCACCACGTGCGAATGCCGTGGTCCCTCATAACTAGGCTCGGGGGTGAACGCAACCTACTGGAAGATAAGAGTCTCATCGTGTGTAAACCGGGTGAGGCAGATGGCGTTAGCCACTAGAAGCAAGTCGACAACCTCTGACAGCGTCGACGGAGGGTCGTCTTGCATCAGACCACGGAAGGCACCTAGACCACGATCCCACACGCCGTTTGCGAAGACATACCTGTTGCTAATGTCGCGCAACTCGGCGTGGTCTGAGCAGAGGCAGACATCGCGAAGTTGGGAGCATAACGCGTACATGCGCGAGACTAGGTCCTGTCCTAGGACCCGACGCCGATTCCGGGAGCGTTTACGCCGAACAGACTCCTTGGGGATATTGACTGCCTGGTCTTGGTTCCGAGGTTTCACTCCCTGGATACCAGCTGGCGGGTCCGCTCCACCGTCGCTGGGCAGTCTCTGAGCGTCTGCGAGATGAACGACGGTCTCACTGTTCAATGGGGCTAGAGGCAGTTCTCCGGCTCTGTCTTGATCCATGAGGTTGAGATCTGCAAACGATTCGAACGTGTCTTCTGGCATAAGCACCCCGGGCATATCCATGACTCCGAAGGAGAGCATGATCTCCATGATCACGTTGTCGGCGTTGGAAACTGCCATAGCAACAGCTTCTCTCAGTCCGTCCGGAAACATGTTTCTGGACAGTATTGCCCGAACTATGTCACCTTGTCCCCAATAAACTGCCGCAGATATAGGCGTTAAAACAACATGTTCCACACCGCCGCCTGCAACGTCGGCGTAGTGAATGCCGAGAAACGATGTCCCTTGCTGGAGAAGACTGTCTACTTGATGGATGTGGCCAAGGCGGATAGCGACATGGAGCGGGTCATGCGTGATGTCCCGTAGAAACGAACCGGGCTGGGTTGTAGGTCTGTCTCTCGTTCGTGATGCGAGATCCAAAACGTAGCGGTAGATGTCCAGTCGACCTCGGTCGAGTAACTCAAGAAGCAGATCGGCATTGGTCTCCCACTCGACTTCGCCAGAACGCACAACGGGTTCGCAGAGATCGTGCAGGGCAGTCATATCTCCGGCGAGTGCAAGCTCGGTGAATCGGGAGGCTAAAGCTTCGAGGAAACCGTCGTCTAACACGTCCGGTAGAAGACCGAGAGAAAAGCAGGCGTCCAGGTCGTCAAGGCCACCATCGACGCTTCGTTGGTGCATGTCGTGCAACTGGTTGAGGGACAGATGCCCATTTGACCGAAGTGTTTCTGTACCGATCCCAGCAAACAGGGCCCTGTCGAGGAGGAGGTCGCGAACGAGCAAGCGTAGCTCGACCGTGGAAGGGTGTGAGGGTGAGATGGTTTCAAGATGCTGTAGGTGAGATTTGAGCGTCGCGTAGTTCGAGAGGATAGAGAGGAAGTCAAAAGGCGAGGGCATAGCGATGGCGAGTGACTGCAACAGGGTCAAGCTCCGAATCTCAACGCTGATGGTTTTGGAAAGACGGCATTTGGAGACGGCGAATGCCGGGAGAGAACCAAACGAGGAGTGAAGGGGCAGGTATATGCCCGAGCCGTGAGAAATAGCCTGGAAAACATCGCCGCTGCGGTTATAAAGGACGGTGTTAGTCAGTTTGTTGGTGGGATCGTGGAAATATGAGAGGCGGGTTCTGTTGGTTTCACCTTGAAACCACCAGATGTAGTCAATTGGCCGATCACGAGATAATTTCAGATAATGGACAGCGAGAGGAGGAAGTCTCTAACGTTGTCGAAGTATTAAGGACGCCTCAATTAAAGTAGCATTCGACAAAGAAATGTAGATGGATAACGATACACAGAACATTCCGGTGGTATAAGAGAAGCGAGCAATGGGCGTACCTTTCAAATACTTCAGTATAGGCAAAGCAAGGTGCATCGTCAAGAAAGTCGTGGCTTGTGACCGCGGCACTTCCGCCAAGGCTGGGATTGGGCCATGACAGGGCCGCGGGATGAGATTTGAGGTTCTCATCGATATCCGCAAGACGTAGGTTAAGGCCGAGAGATGACAAAGAGGCCATCTTGACGGCTCAAGATGGCATTGGCAGGGAGCAGCAGGGGACTCGACGTCCAAGATGAATCTCACGCCAAACTATCGGGCGAGAGAGAGAAAAGTGCATATCACGACGCGAAGGAAATGGCAAAGAAGTACTGTGAGTGAAGCTGGGAGATTTGATGTTGATGAAGGGATGCCTGGAGGCGGCCCCGGATGAGGCTGACGGGGGACGCCGGGGGTGTGGTGGGTCCTCGAATTTAGGAATCGGCGGCAGGTCACGCGGGGAACGCCCGTGTCGATTTGGTTGGGCAGAGTTGGGGGCGTCGGTATGCGCGTCGAGAAGCGTGATGCCGTGCAGGGACGCTGCTGTAGGGGCCGGTGGGTGTTGATTTGCAGAACGGAAGTCGATGCTCTCACTCCGGATGCATGGACTGCGACTGATGATGTGCCTTGGACCACGCCTTGGCTGCCTTCATTGCGACGGGTTGACAGTTTTCGATGCCGAGTTTAGGAACCAGTGGTGCGTGTAGGTATGCGCAGATACAATGATGAAGCTTTTAAAGTTGGAAGCCGTCATGTGATGCACAAAAGAAGCAGAAAACGAGATTTGTGAGTGCCTCGACAGAAATGGAGATGTGGTGTCCTACTTCATAGACGCAGGAATTGGATGGATGGATGGAATGGAGGGTGAAGCAGAGAGTGAGCTCCAATGACAGTGACATCGTGAAAGCGGATGAGGTGCGTACAGTGTCAAGTCCTGCATGGTGACGGGACACTGTGACCCACATCGCCGATCTCTACTGCCTGCCATTGGCCTGCACCCGTTAATTGAAAAGTCCCCACGACGCGACCAGACGCGTCTCCCGGGCGCCAACGCCTGTACCAACACTGAATTTGCATCTCCTCTCCTCAACTGCCAGCCCACCGACACACGTCCTCGACAAGACATATGCACACATAACGCCAACATGTTGCGGCAAGACTACAACCGCATCGACCCCAAGCGGCGCAATGTCGTCGACCACCGTAAGAAGCAGTTTGCTTCCCCGGCCTACAAGGAACTCGAATACCCCCACCGCCTCAACTTCTACGCCGACGCGCCCACCGCGGACATTACCCTCGAGCAGTTCGAGCAATGGGCCATTGACCGGTTGAGGAGTAAGTCCCTTGGTCCCCCAGTCCGCCTTGTCACGACTGACAGGCTCCATCAGTCCTGGCCGAGCTGGAAGCCTGCGCGTTCCGCAACAAGTCCCCCCAAGAAGTCGCAAACCACATGAAGCCGCTCCTCGACAAGTACCTCCCCCTCGAGTCCAACAGCTCGCACTCGCCGAAGCTCTTTGCCCAGCGTCAAAAAGATCACTACAGCCACTTCATCCTGCGCCTGGCCTTTGCGCGAACGGAGGACCTCCGCCGCCGCTTTACCCGCGTCGAGACGATGCTTTTCCGACTGAGACTCAACAGCGACGACCTGAGCGAACGATCCGCTTTCATTAGCGGCTTGGACCTTGACTGGTGGGAAGCCGTAACGGACGACGAGAAGCGTGAGTATGCCTCTGATTTGGCCGCCATGTCGCGCGGCTGGAGCAAGACGGCCCCGACGGAAGACGACACATGGTTCAAGGTCGACTGGGACCGCGTACCGGAACTGGTTGAACAACGCAAGGTGTTTTTGAAAGCGGGCAAGGCTTTCGTTCCAGGGAGAGAACAAGCCAGCATGATTACTGGCGAATTTGTATCCAGATTAGAGAGGCAGCTCGAGGTAAGCATGCTTCTGCCGAGAGGCGTTCACAGCGACTGACAACGCCCAGCTTACGGCACGCGCCCTCCCACGCCTCGACGAGGACGACCGCCTCACCCCGATCCTCGACCATCTCTCCAAGAACTTCATCACCCCGGACAGCTCCTACAGCTCCAACACGGCTGCCCCGCCGGGCGCCGAGATCACCGCCCGCAACATCGACAACCTCGCCCAGCACTTCCCCGCCTGCATGTCGCACCTTCACCGCACGCTGCGCCGGGACGCCCACCTCAAGCACTACGGCCGCCTGCAATACACGCTCTTCCTCAAGGGCATCGGCCTGAACCTCGAGGAGTGCTTGGTATTCTGGAGGCAGGGGTTCCGCAACATCACCGACGACACCTTCAACAAGGAATACCGCTACAACGTCCGCCACACCTACGGCGACGTCGGAGGCGACTCGAACCGGCGCAGCGGCGGTTACAGCCCCTTCAGCTGTCAAAGGATCCTCACCGAGCATCCGCCCAGCGCGGGCGAGGCCCACGGCTGTCCCTACCGTCACTTCAACCTCGAGAACCTGACCGCTCTGGTCCAGGGCATGGGTGTCAGCGACCGAGCCACCTTGCAGGGAGTCAAAGAGGATAAGGAGAACCAGAAGTTCCATATGGCGTGCAACCGGTACGTCCCAAAGCACTGCTCCGTTTCGTCGAAACGGCCAGCTCTACGACCGTTTTAAGGCGCGACTGTACTGACGTATCTTCCAGTGTGTTCGAGCACCTGCACAAGCAGGAACTCAAAAAGGCAAAGGACGAGGGCGTCTTCACATCTGCACAACTCGAGACCATCGTCCACCCCAATGAATACTTTAAGCGCAGTTACCTACTCAAGAACCTTGACAAGGCGGCGGATGTCAAGATGGAGGGGTGAGCCGAGGCGACCCGGCCCTGCGTCTGTGGGCGGCGGCAGGAAGAGGCACGGGACTGGTCGAATTGTGACAGCAGGAATTAGCTCCGGCATGCAGACAGCCATTACAGCCAAGCTTTCTGCTGCTGAAAGCTTGTGTCGATAAGCTCGGTGAAGCACGGAGGACGGACGGGCAGAAGCAGCTGCCCGACTAACGATGCGCGGGTAAATGAAAGGGGACGGGCGGGTTCCACGGCGGTCTGGACCGCTGCAGTTTCTGCCGGAGGAGGGGGGGAGGGCGTTGGGTAACGGCAGCAAATGTTTCGCGCGGGATTACTCTAGGAGCAAAGGGGGTCGGTCTCACGAACCTTGGGGAAATTGGCGTTTTCTGAATCTACGGTATCTTCTATGGCTGAATGGGGGTGCAGCGTGGGGCGGAAGTGTTCACTCTGTGCGCTTAGGTTCGTTTCTCACGGAAAGTCATTCCAGAGCATTCCTCGTTCTTTGAGTGTTTTGACGTCCCCACGTGTCCCGTGTCTTGTTTCAGAGACGGGTTGAAAAGGCTGGTCCCCGAGACCTCGGCCTTTGCTCGCGGAGAATATCGAGCTCCGTCGGCACGAAAGCCAAGAAGAGTCCCATCGGCCTCGGTCCCCACGGAGTTTTATTTCTTCTTGGCCGTCTCGTGATCTTCCTCCTCGGCATGTTCGGGATCACGACGGTTTGGGTTTCACTACTGGGACCTGCCGCGGACAGAGCCGCGATGGTGCTGAGCTGGTCGGGGATTCGGCTAAGAAACGGTCATGTCGTTCTTGTTGGGTTTCAAATCCAGAAGCGACAAAGGAAGACAGACCAGGCCCAGCCCTCGATCGAGGGGAGAGCCTAGACCCTGGCAGCCTCCGGGGGCTTCATGGCGAGTCTGACTGGAATAGGCTCCTAACCAGGCAAGGGTAAGGGGGGCGCGTCGATGTAAGAAGGGGAACGACGTCGCGACAGGACGATGAAGGTTTGAGGTGTCACGAGATGAGCAATGTTCGAGACGTGGCGGTTGGGCAAATTTTGTTCGAGTCGAGCCAAGACAGCCACCATTGAAATGGCAAACGCCGCACCGCGAAGGCGGGAGATGCGTGCGAGCGCGTGCGCGCCTGTATTGCATGTCCGGAACGCGGAATCGTATATCTCTATCAGGCACGGAAGCCACCTGCCATGGCGGTTTGCTGGAATGAGACGTGTGATCAACCGCTGGGACCTTGTGCCCTCGTCCCGTCCGGCCACCGTATCCGCGAGGCCTCCCTGCGACGAAGGACGAAGATGAGATGTGATGGTGAAAGGGAAACATACAGGCGTGGGTTGTGGACACGCGCCTCGGCACGAGCCAACGTCGCGTTCCAGAGAAGCAGTTCCTGTCTCTGCGTTGGCGATAGTCGGGTCGATACATGATAGACAGGGGGCGGCGGCTTATCGTCACATTCACCAGTCCAGGGCCGGGCTGAGCGGAAGCCCCAATAGTGACATTCTTGGCAAAGCGAATGATCAGAGACCCTTACCAACGTTGTGCACCTTGCACGTGCAGAGTGCGAGGAGAGAGGGCCCCAACGCGTAGCCAGGTCAACCTCATGCGGCGCAACTTTCCCCTCTGCTCGTCGGCCGGTCTGGACTCTCTCTGTCCTGGCCAGGGCTGGCTGGCTGACTGGCTGGCCCGTGTTCTCCCCGGAGGAGCCCGGTCTGGGCCTCGGAGTTCGATGGACGGGTCTAGACCC
>JAIMZG010000120.1:0-90466 GCA_020466075.1 Colletotrichum coccodes | reverse complement strand
TTTTTTTTGTTTTTTTTTTTGTGCAATTGTCTCGGCACTGCCTCTCTCATTCTGTCGACGACACGGCGGTCTGGCTGGGCCGATTCGAGTGTCGTTTCTCTGTACACAATGTGCATTAGGCAATGTGAAATCAGACATGATCACGATTCTGGTGGTGTCGTCAGCCCTTCCCGTGTCTGTTCTAGTGCTGCATCTCACGCCATTTTTTCCACGGCCGTAGATGATTCCCTATGCTTTGCTCTCGTCCGCGCCCACCGTGTAGCCGCGCGCGACGCCGCTCCGGCCTTCTTCGACGACGGTGCTGCTCTCCTCGTCGTAGTCCGTCCCGAGGCCCTGCCACGTCCTCTGCGACCGCAGGTACTCGGCGCCCGGGCTCAGCACCCCGTTAATGGTGGCCACCTCGCCAACCTCCCGCTTCACCAGTGCCGACTGCCCCGACGCCTTGCCGCTTTCCTCCCCGGCCTTGGGATCGCCGTTGGCCGACCGTACAGGCATCCTCATCGGCCGGCTGGCCACGAGCTTGCCCGTGCGCAGGTCGTACTCGGGCGGCGCCGACTCGTCCTCGTCCAGCTCCTCCTCCTGCCTGACGGCGTCGTGGTCCATCTTCTCGATGCCGCCCCACCACTCGAGACCCCATACGCGTTCGCTCTCGGGCTTCAGCGCCACCTCCATCTCGAACGGCGTGATGACGGGCTTGAAGAACCCGGCATCCTCCTCGACCAACCCGCTCTCCCAGCATCCCACGACAACCCAGCCGTCGACCTCGGCAAAGTTGGCCAGCTTGGCAGCGTTGAGCTTGCCCACCACCACCGTATAGCTCTTCTTCCCGGCCTCGGCGATGCGCCGCCTCAGGAGGTCGATGCTGCCGAGATAGTTGGACACGGAGAGCGTGTTGACCAGGATGCCCACCACGCCGGCCGTCGCCAGCGTCAGGACACGCGCAAAGCGCCGTCGCAGCAGCGCGTTCGTCGTTCTTGTCGGGTCGTCGGTCGCGAGGCTCGGTGTCGAGAGGACATGGAGAGAGGCCATGCGGGTCTGCAGGGCGAGGAGAAGCGCCGGGGGTGGCGATGAGATGTGGAAGAGGGAGTATTGGGAGAGGTCGGTTTCGGGCGCCTCCTGGGAGGAGTCGATGATCTTGCGGTTCGGGATCGTTCCGGCGGGGTCGTGTACCACTTCGGTGTATAGCAGCTCTGTGTATCCAACCGACCACAACCTCGACGTCAAAGGTGCGACGTGGTCTTGATACGTCACGTCCGCCATGACGACGACCTTCTTCTCCTTGTCGGGGAACTCTCTCTGGAAGGCTTCGGCGGCCTGGTCGATGTCGAGGTTGTGCCGCGTGAAGACATAGATGACGGGTAGCCTTGACGTCGGCGACAGGCATGAGCGGCCGTAGTGCACCACGGCCTGGGCGTCGGCATGTTCGGCCGCGATCTCATCGACGCAACACGCGCTGTATGATGTGTCGGCGAGGATGTAGACCCTGTGGCTGTCGCTTCCTCCCAGTGCTTTGGTCAGCGCCTCGGCTACCCATGAGGCGTCGCAAAGCATCGAGTCTGGGAACTGCAGCGCGACGCGGTTCCAGCCGCGTTCCTTGATCTCGCGCGCCGTGCGCTCGATCTCATAGACGGAGGCGAGTTCATCTTCGGTTCTCAACTCGGTCGGCGGAGGTGGGGGATCCGGTGTCGGGTCTTCGAAGGTGTGCTCGGCGGGCGTCGAGAGGACGGGCGCCGCTGAGAGTTCTGTCATGGCCGCCAGCTTTTGTAGGAAAACTTTTCTTTGGTGACCGGGTTGAAGAGGAAGAATTATCGGTCGATGGCGGGGTTGCGCTAATGGCGGGGTACCAAATTCGAGGTCAGGCCTGGCTCACCGAACGGTGAGCTCGGTGTAGATTGTATGACACTATGCATGTACCCACATTGAATTGGAAACTCTAGCAACTGGATTGGCAGAGGACATCTTTGGTAATTCAACACAGCGGAAAATCCAGGGAGCTCTCTCTTTTCATATGCGAAATTGTGTCGCCATGTCGACACCCGATGGCTTACTCCGTGAGGCTTGACCGTCCTCCTACTTGTGACTGAGGCTTGGGTCGAAGTAGCAACTCGGGGGTTTACTTCGTGAAGTTGTCTTGAGGCCAGTTGTTCCAGCCATGGCTCTATGGCAGTAGTCGATTCAAGTATTAGGGGGGGTTTTTCCATGCCGTCCATTATTTGCAGCGCTCCATCCCTCCCACAACACGCTACACATGCGGACCATTCCACCGCAGCTATGATTGCCGATGCTGACTTGCAGAATGTGAATCTCTTAGGCATAAAAATCCAATTCTCTCGGTAGATTTAAGCTTGTTTGTGGATGTGAGGCAGTACCCTGCCCCATTACTTGAGAGAGCAGACATATATGAGTTGAAGGCGCCGTAAGTCAGTGTCGCACCAGTTAAATCTTGCGTCGCCACGGACTACGAGAACCCGTTAGTTTGTCGAGGATGATGAACCTGATAAACTATTGTATAATATCTAGCTCGAGGTCAGATTCTCTTGAAGAGACACCATCTTACCTATACATTAGACCGTCGCCTTGGGAGTATTCTTGGCTTTTAGGCAGGCCAACAACTCGCTAGACGTGTCACAAACCCGGCCGTAGGGGTCAACGGGGTGCTGCAGAGCAATTATAGACTGCTGTGGATTGCTTTCGAGCGTCTCTTCACGAGACGGGTATCGAGGTTATGCCATTACTACTATGTATATTTTGTACAAGTCGACCCCCATGCTGATCATTATCGTCATCATGGTCATGGTCATGGTCATTATTGTTTTTCTCGGTTTCTTCCACTTACTAGACACCCCCGAGCCACTTAGAACAGACCGAAACAGTTGGCGTAGTAGGTGACGGTGGCACTCCAATCGGAGAAGACGCCGAGGACACCAACGTCTTGAGCCAGCACATTGAGCAGGTTGTAAACATCGCCATCGTTGTTGGTGACGTTGGCGATGGAAGTGAAGTAGTATCCGCCCTTGGTGCCATCGCCCAAGAAGCCGGAACGCTCGAGGGACCACGAGATGATGTCGAGACCCAGCTCCTTGGCCTTGGTGGCGTAGCTGCTAGGCACGATCTTGCCGTCCTCGACGGTGACGAGGTAGTATAGAGGGGGCGCCATGATCTTGACACCAGCGGCGGCGTACTCGGTCAAGTTGCCGACGGCGAAGGGGAAGGTCTCGGGGGTGTCTCCGTTCTCGTCGAGAAGGACGGCCTGCTTGCCGAACTCGGGCTCGGCCTTAAGCCAGTAGAGGACGTCGGGGTAGTGGAAGGACTGGGGCCAGACGCGCTCGGGGGCAACGCCAGCCTCCTTGTACTCGTCGATGAGCTGCTGAGCGTATTGCTCCTGGGTGTAGTCTCCCTGGAAAGGCATCTCGACCTCGGGGAGCTTGAGCTCAGGGGTGAACTGCAGGCCCAGGTCGTTGGTCATGGCGATGTGCTCCTTGTGGGTCATGACTGTGCCGCAGGTAGCGTACAAGTCAGTACGGTATCTAGGGGTACCGAGCAAGAAGTCTTCCGGGTTGGTGGCGGAGGCATTGAAGCCGTCCATCTTGCTGCAGAGCGTCTTGAAGTCGGCGAGGGTGATGTCAGAGGTGCAACACTTGGCCGTCGCCTTAGTACCGTTACTGGCCGGAGTGAAGGGAGTGGTGCACTTGGCGTTGAGCTCGGGGATGGCAACGATGTTTGTCGTCGTGTGCAGGTCACACTGCGAGTGACGACAGACGAGCTCGCGGTCCTCAGTGAAGGCGACGTCGCACTCGAGGACACCAGCTCCCATACGGGCACCGGCGAGGTTGGATTCGACCGACTCCTCGGGGATCAGCATGGTGCCGCCGCCGCGGTGCCCAATACTCCAGCTCGAGGGCTTCATGGGCTGCTCAGAGCACGACTGCAGCTTCTCCTTGAGAGGACCCTCGTCCATGTCGTTAACCAGCCAGTAGGGCCTCGGGCCCAGTTGGATACTGGTGATGGGCTTGTACGTCGGCGGCGGCTTGGGGCAGGGAGAGGCACCGGCCTGCTGAGCGGCGGCGGCCATGAGGCCGGAAACGACGACGGTGTTGAAGTGCATGTTGGCGGCTGAGGTGACGATTGACAGCAGGAGGCAAGGGTCGCGCAACGAAGGGACACGGCGATCGGCGGAGGAGTCGCTGAAAGAGGACCGAGGAGTACAGGAGCTGGAGTCGAGGCTGAGGCTTAGGAGGGAGGGAAAGGCCAGAAGCACGAGAACGGGCAGACCGAGGTTTCCTTATCTTATGTAGGTCCGTGTCGACCAGTGTCGGACCAAGATGGTTGTTTTGCCAAGATCACCGGCAGGCGCAACAGCTATGAGAGCCCCGGCGTGGAATACGTAACTCGAGATGACCGATACATTGCTAGTTCCGTAGAACGGTGTTGAACAGTTCGCAGACGGGTGGAGATTGGATGATCCCCATGACGGCGTCGGGCAACATGCTTGTATTCGGCATGGCCGCTCTCCTCATCCCCCCCTAGCAGTAGGAGTACGACTTGTGGGAGGTTGGAACCAGCAGGCTTACTTGTTGAAGTGAAAGTGGGAAGTTGGCAGTGGGCCGTAGAATGCGCAGATTAACAGCACGTGTTGTTGATTCTGGGTCGCATCCAGGAGCAATTAAGATAACAAGGGGGCAAGGTAATATTGGACGCTATTTGGGTTCCGTGTAGGGATTGAAAGAAGAAGGAAAAAGCCACGGACCTCGGGTTGAGTCGCCCATTGAAGGAAGAATCGAAACATTGGAAGCGTGGGGTTTCCTCCCACGATGCGGAGCAACTCCCGCACTTTCCCACTTTCCCACCATGTTGTTTCCCAAAGAATGTAAATTTCTCGTCGTAGTGAGGGGTCACCGGCGGTGGGTACCCGTTAGCGGTCCTTGGCGGCCCCATTATCTCTGCGGAGTACAGCTGCGTGCCGCCGGGGCGTCCCCTCATTCGCCAATTGGCGGTCACAGGCTCTGAACATAGCTTAACTGATAAGGAAGGTGCTGATGTCAGTCCTCAACCACCCACCCACGCGTTTATCCCTTGCATCGCGACTTTTCCTGGGTGCACCCGTCGCACGTGCGCGACAGACCAGACCGATGTGACCGAGGCCAACCAGAACACACCTTGAGCACCCATCTCTTGACCGAACAGCAGCCCTATCGACGGATGCCCCCGACGGCTACCTTGCCCGGTCCCGGCGAGATGGCATGCGGAGCCCGGCGTCCCCGGTCCAGTGTGCGGATCGTCCGTTGCAATTTAACCAGCTCCAACACCGCAGCCAAAGCGGATGTCCGCCAAGATTCCCATATCAACCGCGCGAGTCATTACCAAGCAGTCTTAGATAACGTCCATGAATATTGCTCCCTGGCACTGATCTGAGGCTTGAGAAACCTACAAATAGGCAACGGCACCTTCGCAATCCGTGACAGCGAGCGGATTATTGGTGCAATCGTTTGTCAGCATGGCTGTTTTAATCGACTTGCGTTTAGTTCCTGGTCCGCAAGAACCTTCTGCATGACCAAGCATGACCGAGAGGGCAGCGGTTTCTCAGCTTTCTCGTCCGCCTGTTTCCATACTGCAGATGATATTCGAGTCGAACAACCTCACCGAGGCGGAATGAGGTGGTTGAGAGACCGTCCAACTTTCAAGTTGAACGCTTGGGATACTGTAAGACTCCGCAGCAGCCAACACTGGCAAATGGTGAATGCTCGATATATACTGGTTTTGCCGTCAATGATCGATCCAGGGCTCACTCGCATGAAACTGACCACGTAACAAGAGTCCCGCACAGGAGACCTACCACTTGTATAAGTGATTGTTGCAACTCCACGTCTTTTGCGCAGATTACGTATCCAAAGAGAGAGCCACTGCCGAGTAGGTCGCCCGCGTAGGGGCTCCGATGAACACCAATTCTACAGGATCCAAGCCGCCAAACTCATGAAATTTTGGTGCAATTGGATCCTGTAGAATTCAATGCCACACTTGAGATAAGAGGTCACAAGAGTGTCGTGCCATGGCATGCTGAAATCTCATAACGATCAAGCCGCACACACTCTTATCAACATATCACGAAAAAGGCATCCATGTCGACGATGTGAAACGGTACGTAAAAGGCAAGTTTGTAAAACGTGGTATTAATGTTGCCAACTGGCGTTTAACTTATTATGACAATAAGAAGCAGCCGCAACGACGAAGGAACCCCTCTAACAACAGGTATTTTCATAACACAAAAAGCAAAGACCTAACTCCGTTTCGTATTCGAGGGGTATTTCCACGTCATTCCAGAGGCCGTAAAAAAAACCGCTCTCATAGCCTAAATACAATATCCTCACCCCTCTGGTGTCTCTGCATGATTTATGGTTTAAGCTCCGGGGTAGGTGTGGTTGGCCTTGGTGTTGTGGCCGCGCGAGCGCATAGCCTCGAGAGTGTCGAGGACGGTGAGGAACATGAAGATGGCCCAAATAAAGAATGCAAAGGCGACAGCGGCCTGGGAGGAGCCGCAGAACGTGCTGGCACCACAGCGGGGGACACCGACAAAGACGGCGAGAGCGATGGCGCCGGCGAACCAGAAGATGGTGGTGATGACGAGTAGGCCGAGGGAGACGAGCTTGTGGAAGAAGCGGGTCATGTACAGAGGAGTCAGGCCGACGTAGGCAAGGACCAACAGAGACCAGACCGAGTTGAAGATGATGAAGTTGACAATGTCCGGGGAGCGAGACCACCAACCGCTCCAGCCGTTGTAGCCATTGTAGCCGCTAGCGACTGCGGTGAATTAGTATATATGCTTCCGTGAAACACTAGAAATGAAAGCCTACCATAGGAGCTGAGACCGAGCTCGATGATGGAGAATACGGCGGCCACGATGTGGGCGATGGGAACGAGGGCGACCATGGTGTCTGTGTGTGGCGTCCTTGGTGGCTGTTAGGTGGTTGGAATAGTGTGGGTTTATTAGAGAGTAGGTAGAGCGAAGTTGGCGGTGTGTTATCACGGTGCTGTGATGAGTGACAATACTGGCTGATGAACGAGGATGAGAAATAATTTGGTGGTTGGCAGAGGAGAACAGGTTGAATAAGTAGTGGGCGAGTGATTCATGGACCCAAGGCGAGCTCCTTGTTCAACAGATGGCGTCAGACGGGCAGATGGACAGTACCTACAGTATGTGGCCAGAGACGCATGAACACCACTGCTTTCAGACCAGGCGTGGCACAAGAAGAATGAAGCAAAGACAAGGCAAGGAGGAAAAAGTCTTCTACGGCGGTACCTTGGAGCGTCTTTGAAGCAAGGTGTGCGGCTGCATGAGGTGACAGGTACAGCATAAGTCCTTCTTCCCCATGTCTACCATGGATGTACACCGTACGCTGCCTACCTGCCTACCATAGTACGTCGCATCATATTCGCCAGGCATTTGATGAGTGGTCGACTGTGAGTTGGCGATGCGTAATGACTTCCGAGGCTGTGGGGCCACCGCGCAGCAGACAATGACGTGGTTCCAGCTCGCAAAGGGTCGTCTGCCGGGTATGACCTCATTGTCAATGGTCACTGCCAGGACTGGCAGGGGCGCTGGCCAATGAGACGCTGCACTAAGGAAGTGTTGCCGCTAACCCTCAGCCACTCCAGGCTGCCCAGCGTGGCGGGTGACTCCCCAAGTGCCTCTTTTGTCGCTTAGATGCCGTGTTTGTCCCGCTTCTTTTCCCGACTCGGGTAAGCGTCTTCTTCCTTGACGGACCAGAGTCACCTCGCATCTTCCATCATCTGCAATTCCACGTCCAACGGCCCAAGCGATCAACCACGAGATTTCCACTTCTCAAAGCATTTCCTAGGCCGGGACGCCGTTGCCGACTGAAGTGTATTGAAAGAGAGGGGAAAAAAGAAGCCGACGTTGGGTGTCCATAACCCATTCGCTATGCCTCAGGAGCCTTGAGGCGGCGCTGACTTCATCGTTGCCCGGTATACCTGGCGGCCCAAGACATGGCTGGAACAGATTCTCCGAACTACTCGCTCTCAGTGTGCTTTGTACCTGAGGTTCGAGGTGTAAAGATTTGTCTGATTGGTATGGCGGACTCGGAATCTACAGCTCGACTCAACCCGCCCCTCGAAGATATGCGGTGAAACCGTCGCTCCCAAGGCTTGGCTGAACACGCACACCATCACAGTTCATTGGTCTCTGTCGTCTACACTCACATAGTCCCGAACTGTACCAGCCACTGGCATCCAATCCTTCACCGCACCCTCCTCGCGACCCTGCATTCTTGGCCTGCCGATGCAAAGACATGGATGACGGGCCCATGCATCAGCATTACATGCTGCGTCCCAACCGCCCAACTACCGGCACTGGCAACTCATTCGTCAACAAAAACCACACTCAGCACTCAAAGAGGGAGAGGAACGTATGAAAAAGAGAAGAGGTGGGCTCGCATGGGTTGGCTGTCCTGACGCCGGCAAACAGCGGGCCCCGCCCCGTCTCGGCTCCGGCACCCAACACCAAGCTTGGCTTGAATGTGGATACTTGCAGGGCCCGAAGAAAACCCTGATGACGTGTGTTCGTCCATCGCCGCCTCCATCACCGCCCTACGTCCCCGTCATGCTTGAAAACGTCCCAGCTCAGTCAGACAACCTTTTTCTTTCGACAGGAACCAAGCCTGCCCTTACGCGTCTCTTCTCTTGGCTTTCGCCTTCTCTCTTCCGCCTTTCCAACTCGACCCCCTCGTCATTCGAGACCGTCCCAGACGAGGGTCCCGGTGAACCCTGGCGAACCCTGAGATCTAACCATCCCTCGTCCCGCCGCACCACCCCGCAAAGCATGTTCCATTCTCGATTTTCGGCCTAGACCGCAAAGTAAAGAGACAGTTGACGTCGGGGCCCTGTCTCGGAATCCATGACGCCCATCGTTACCCATATAGCGAGTGCGCACCATTTCAATGTCATGGGATTGTTTCAAGACAACTCGACTAGACGGTTCGATACATCGATGTGTAACCGCGCAGCCACACCTGATTCCGATGGCCCCAAGCAAGCATCTAGTGAAGATTGGCAGAACGACAACCAGCACCGCACGGAAGTTTACATAGGGTGCGCTAGGGTGTCAATGTGCCGCCTTGCGGATTAAGCTAGCGGCTCACTTGACGAGACTCCGTCGACTAGTATGTGCGCATTAGTTGCAGGCCTACAAGAATGCTCGTGTTCGGATGAAAACCACGAGCCTCTTCACAACCTGAGCTTTTCAGAAACCATTCGCCTCTCTGTTCTCTTGCCTCGGCACCACGTGGCCGAGCTGTCAACGTTCAAGCTACCATGACTCTCTTCAACAAACAACATGTCAAATCCTAGGGCAAGGTAGGGCACAGACATCGCCGACAGTTCCAAGGTAGCCGAGACGAGTCCCAGCGCACGTCCCAACCGAGATCCCTAAAGCAGATCACCATGGAAAGATAATAATCGAACATGCAACTTGAACATCGAGTCGAGCATGAATATCCACGATACAGTTGGCCTCTTACGGCACGACAGCCCCACATCCCACATTTGTCATTTTCCCTCTGTCAACCCAACCCTTCACTTTAGTCCACGTGCGACGGTGCACGGCGGTTGACACTAGGCGCAACCCGACGGTGAGTTGATTGTTCATGTTTCACCCATGACAAGACAGCAAAGCTTTGTTGGATCTGCCAGGGGCTCACCTACAACTCGTCGGCCTCATGAGGGCCAGGGCCCCAGGGGCCCCAAGGACCGGTGCCTCCTCTGCCCTTGCACTCTGCCAACCCTTTGTTGACGGCCTTGAGGCTGTTGTAGTCTGGACCATCCTCACCCAGTCCCCAGGCAAAGACCCCGCCGAGCCTCTTGTCTTCAACAAGGGCAGGGAACTTGCGAAGGATGGCATCGGGGTTGTCGTATGTCCAGAACCGCTTCTCGGCCCTGTCAAGGTAGTAGTAGCCGCCGCCCTCCTTGTCATACTTGCCCTCTTTCTGGGCTCTCTCGAAAGAGGCCTTGACGTCGTCTTGGACACCGTCGTTCCAGCTGAAGCCTCCCGTCTGTCCCAGGTCTCCTCCAGTAACAGGATCCTCCATCAGGGGCGTGGGGCACCCAACCTCCTTTCCCTCGGGACAATCCGTCGTCTTGAACCACTTGGTGTAGAAGGCGAATCCCAGATTAATCTTGTGGGCCGGGACGCCCCTGTCCATGTAGTTGTCGACGGCGATTCTCGACAGCTCCATACCCGTGTGGTGCTTCGTGACGTTGTCTCGGCGGTTCATCATGTCGTAAGTCATGACGTTGAAGAAGTCGATGTTACGCACGATGCGAGGGACTGTCTCCTTGGTGAAGGCGATCATGTCGCGCTCAAGACCGGGCGTCGCGGCGGAGATGAGCTTACCCTTGGGGAGCTGCTTGCGGACCTCCTCGACCAGCAGGGGGTAGGCGTCGATCTCCCACTTCTTTTCCTCATTGGTGATGTTTTTGTAATCCTCGCCGTTGCCGCTGAGCCTTCTGTTAGTGGAAGCCATCTTCATGGCCGACGTTTCGTCGAAGCTTACCCAGGGTACTCCCAGTCCAAGTCGACACCTGCGATGCGTCAGCAACTGTTTTTTTCTCTCATTTGGTGTCATTATGGAATGCTCAAAGTCATCCTACCATCAGCACCAGTTGCCTTGACCATGTCGGCGACATTCTGAGCCCATTTCTTCCGAGACTCCGGGGTTCGGGCGGCCGTGTCGAATCCCTTGGTATCGCTCCAACCGCCGATGGCGACCATGACCTTAGTGCCTGGCATAAACTGGGTGCGGACCTTGTCAACGGTGGTGAAGAGAGGCCACTCAGAGACATCCTTGTTGAAGGTATCCGAGTTCATAAAGGCCAGCTCCACGTGGGTTATGTGAGACACGAGCTCTTTGGATGGGACGTTGGGGTGTTGTCTGCAGGGTGTCAGCAGTTGTGATTACGAGGATGCGGTCGTGCTGAATGAGGGCCAGCTACACACCCAGTAAGGTACATGACACATTTGAGACCAGATTCCGATCGTTCGGCAGACTCTTCAGCAGACGCCATGGCAGCGGACTGCAAGAGGGTCAACAGGCCGCCCAGGGCCACAGGGAGAAACTTCATGATGTACCGACGCCGGGGACGGAGGACAAAAGGCGGAAGGGTTGTATGGGCATCCGGGAGTGGTGATGCTGGAGACCTGAAGAGCCAACTTTTTCAAACGAGCAAATGACCGAGAAATAGAAGGAAATGGAGAGAAGAAGAGGAATGTGGAGTTACGCGAAACGGTCGAGAGGTGGTTGAGTCGGTGAATCAGTGAATCAGATGCCGAATGTCGCGTAGTTTCTCAACTTCCTCTTTGCGCCAGGGATCGTCTTGGTGCAGGAACCCCGCTGTGGCGGAGAGCTCCCTCAGCAATGTTGGTGCGCCTGCCCGCCCTGGAATGGCCCTGCAATGCGACCTGCGCGAGTAACACTGCACCAGGAAGCAGCTCCGAAGGGGGGAAGGACCCCGCACCAATTAGCCTCAAGCTCTTCCATCATTGCTCCCTTTGGGAATTGACTCTGCACATATGCGTTACGGATCCTTTTGTAGGATGCTTTGAACTCTGAAGTGACGAGACGAGGTCGAGAGAGCTGCGGCAAAGAGCTAGAGAAGTGCTTTGACGCCAATGAAACTCACTCACTCCAGGCATGCAAGAAACATTCCAGATTGTGCATTGGAGCATCAATGGTTCTGACTGAGTTATCACCTGTACAGTGTTTGTGTGCGTCTGCGATCTACACGGGTGCTGTTTTTAGAATGACAGAACTGACTGACTATCTCGAGGTAGACGGGAAGTATTCGACATTTTCAAGATGGAACTCTCTGTTTTTCTCGACTAGTGGTCTTTGAAAGGATATCTAGCTTACCCTGTGCCCGTGTGTATCTTGATTCTAATGCCGCGTTTGCATCCGCAAACGATTGAACCAGGTCTTCCCCAGTACTTCCTCGAACTCTCACTGGGGCAGGTATGCGGCTCGGTGAGAGCTTGGGTGGGGCACGCTCACACCTCGGTGAACATCTCACCTTAAAAATTTCGTCCCCGGCCGGCTTCTTTCTGGCTTCGGTCAGTTTCTGTCCCAGTTTCTGTCCCAGTGTCTGGTCTGATAAGTTCGATCTGCATCCCTGAACGCGGGGTTTTTCTTTTCTTTCCTCTTTTGGTGCCCCTACAAACCCATCCTTGAAAAACATAGCCAGGGCGCCCAATTGGTGCAGCAATCATGTTTGAGAACCTCTGCACCCTCCCTCTGTCCGCCGAGGTCTTCACCCAGGTGCTCCATCCAACCGAGCCATTGCTGACCGTGGGATTGTCCACCGGCCATGTCGAAACTTTCCGTCTGCCCCCTCCCGTGGAAGATGCCTCCGACGCCTCTGGCGACGCCGATACGAGCATAGCATCAAACGGTCGGGGAGCCATTGACAGCATTTGGCGCACGAGACGGCACAAGGGGAGCTGCAGAGCCTTGGCCTACAACCACGATGGATCTGGTTAGTGGCTCTGCCGCAACGAGCGATGATGAGTTCCAAGAACCACGGCTAACCTATGGACTTGTCAGCCCTCTACTCTGCCGGCACCGACGGTTTGATCAAACACTTCTCCCCGGAGACCGGCAAGGTCATCTCCAAGGCCGTCATCCCCTCTTCGAACAAGCAGGTCGACGCCCCGACGCTCATGCACGTCCTGAACCCCCAGAGCCTTCTGATCGCATGCGACTCGGGTGCCATGCACATTTTCGACCTGCGAGACGGCGTCCCCTCGGCAAAGCCGCGCAAACCCACTTCCCTCACTCCGATTACGTCTCTGCCATCGTTCCCCTCCCGCCTTCCGCCGAGAGCACATCTGGCTTCTCGAAGCAATGGGTTTCTACCGGTGGCACTACCCTCGCCGTGACCGATGTGCGCAGAGGTGTGCTTGTTCGATCCGACGACCAAGAAGACGAGCTGCTGTCCGCCACCTACGTCCCGGGCCTCGGACCCAAGAACAACCGAAACAACGGCATCGTTGCTGTCGGGTCCGGCTCTGGAGTTGTCACGGTCTGGGACAGGGGCGCTTGGGATGACCAACAGGAGCGCATCATTGTCGATGGCGGCAAGGGAGGCGGCGAGAGTTTGGATACCATGGCCCTGGTGCCTCAAGAGCTGGGGCTGGGCAAGAAGCTGGTTATCGGACTCGGTGATGGCAGTCTGCGCGTTGTGGACTTGGTCACCAGGGAGGTCGACAAGTCGCTGAACCTCCGGCACGACGAAGTGGAGGGTGTCATCTCTGTCGCCTTTGACTCGCAGAACCGCTTGATAACGGCTGGCGGCAAGACGGTCAAGGTGTGGGAGGAGCTGTCGGAGCTGCAAGGGGAGGCCGAAGAAAGTGACGATGACAGCGACGGCGACAGCGATGACGAGCCCACGCGAAAGCGTCGCGCGGAAGACGGCGACAGCGACGAGGACGATGATGACGATGAGAGTGATAGCGACGATGATGGCAATAGGCAGAGCAAGCGCCAGAACACCGGGGCTGCCGCGAAGCTTGGCCCCATGGGCGCGCACGGCATTCTTGGTTTTGATGGTTTGGACTAAATCAATGTACCGTAACTAATGATACCCTCCAGGGGCCATCTGAAGAAAAGATGAGCGACCAATGGAACTGATCCAACTCTTGTCCTCGTTTGCTGGTAGACTTTGCCCGAAGATACCTGGTCCGCTAGGCTATGAGGACGGGGCTGCATATGGTGGATGGGTCATGCATCCATCCTCTCCCCAGCTGTTCTGTTGAATGCCGACCTGTGATACCGGGCCGGGGACTTGTAAAACCTCCGCAGCGACCGGACCCCGCTCCCCGCCAATGACAAACAATTGGCAACATCGGCCTGAATGTAACTCTCTCCGCCACAGCAGACATCCTGTTCCTGTCTCTGTTCATCAAACTTGACCAGTTGAATTTTTTACCGCGTCTCTTCCCATCATGGATACCATCAACCCTTTTGTCTTTGGCATCACCACGCCCAAGGTCTTCTTCGGCCCGGGTACCGTCAACGAGTTGTCCGGAGAGCTTCAGGCCCGGGGCCTCTCCAAGCCTCTCATCATTTGCTCGCCGTCCCGTGCGTCTCTCGCCAAAAGCATACAGGCGAAGCTGTCCAAGGCAGGATTCTCAGATGTTGATATCCTCGACACCGCCAAAGTCCACAACCCCAGCGACATGATCGGGCCTGCCGTCGAGCGCGCCAATGGTCGAGATGTACTCGTTTCGGTCGGAGGCGGCAGTGCAGTCGGTCTGGGCAAGGCCATTGCACTCCGTACAGGCCTCCCGCAAGTGGCCATCCCGACGACGTACTCGGGCTCGGAGATGACACCCATCATCGGGGAGACCAAGGACGGAAAGAAGACGTCGACGACGGATCCCAAGATCCTGCCCAAGGTTGTCATATACGACGTCGACTTGAGCATGGACCTCCCGGTGAAGGTCAGCGCTCCGAGCGGCATGAATGCCATGGCGCATTCGTGTGAGTCTCTGTGCCCGTGAGCGCAACAGCACATGATTGACGATGAATCCAGTTGAAGCGCTGTACTCGCAGCAAGCCAGCCCGCTGACGGACCACTTCGCCTTGGAGTCTATCAAAGCATTGTCCCACGCCTTGCCCGTCATCGTCTCAACCCCTTCGTCGGTCGAGGCACGCACATCGGCCCTCTACGGAGCTTTTCTTGCCGGCATGATGGCGACGGCCACCGGCATCGCGCTGCAGCACAAGCTGGCTCACGCAGCGGGCGGCACTCTGAACCTCCCCCACGCCGAGACGCATTCCATCCTCCTGCCCCACAGCATCGCCTACAACGCGCAGTCCTTCTCCGACGATATCAGGACCAGGCTATCCTCCGCCCTTGCGCAGAGCACCGAGAACTCGGTCGCAGGTATTGTAGCTGGTCTGAACGAGTTGCTTCGACTTTTGGATATACCAAGCGGGCTCAGAGATATTGGCATGCAGGAGAAGGACATTGATCGTGTCACAGACGTCGCATCAGACACACCTTACTGGAACCCGCGTCCCCTCGAGAAGGCCAAGATCCGCGAAATCGTCAGGAGGGCGTGGGTTGGGGAGCAGGCCAGAGCCGATCTCTAAATGGCTGCTGTTTCTTGGGCATGTTCTACTTCTATTCATGTGTATAGAATCTACGCTCCCGGTCTCGAGTATTCCAGGTGTCTCACTCGCTTCCACGTCTCCCGGACGAGCCTCTCTTGTGCTTGGCGCCCGGTCTCCGTCTCGGTCGGTCCTGCGGGCCTGAGTACTGTCAGCGATGCGCACGATCCGGTTCGGTGACCCAACGTACCGGATAGCGAGGTAGAGTCTGCCGCCCAGCTTTGCCTCCGGAATGATGCTCGTGTCCTCGGGCGGGTTGGCTACCGTCACCAGACCTCCGGCCTCCTCTAGAATCGCGAATCCTGCAGCAACATCCCTACAACGACGTAGTTAGCATCTCGACTCTCGAAATGAACGAGATTAGCTTACCACTCCCAGCAACCGCCCTCCCACCAGATATCGAAGGATCCCATTGCTGTGTATGCCAAATCCAAAGTCGCACTATCCCGTTAGCAGATACAACTCATGTGGCCGGGGTCAAAGCTCACCTTCCCAAGCTCCTCATACCGTGAACCATACCGCCCTTTCCACCTCTGCCCCCACGTTCAGCAGCCATGTTCATGAAACTCTCAACCTTCCGGTGCATGTTGCCATCCGGCGTGTCCCGACGATCCTTTCCCCACTCGCACGAAAAGACGCACCCGCTGGGTGCATTGGCCGGCAGCGGGTTCAGGACGAGAGGCAGCTTCTGCGTCTCGTTCATCCATGCGCCGTGTCCCTTGCATGAGGAGAAGGTCTGATGCAAAAAAGGTGCATTGATGACGCCGATAACGGGCTTTCCCTTGACAGCGAAACCAATGGAGACGCAGAACATGGGGAAGAGGTGGGTGAAGTTGACGGTGCCGTCGAGGGGGTCGACGATCCATGTCGGGCTGTCGTCGACAAGGTAGTCGCGTGATGCGCCGGCCGAGTACGTTTCTTCGCCGAGGAATCTGCCCATCGTCAGCATGGGAGGAGAGAGCAAGGCGTGCTGAGGCCAGTGATCGGCTTGCGAGTTGACCTACTTGTGGGTGGGATACTTCTTCGCGACGGATGTGCGGATGAACGCTTCAACTTCTGGAACCGAGTGTGACTTATCAGCAAGCCGGACAATGCATTCAAAGCCGAAATCTCATGTACGGACCTGTGTCTGTCTTTGTCACCAAGTCGACCGAGTTGTCCTTTTCTGTGAAGGCCTGCTCTTGTCCTCCGGTTCCCCATCTCGACTTGGCCGCAGTCATGAGCAGATCTCCGGCCTCTTTGCCCAATTGGACAGCAAAGTCGTAGATTTCACGGAGATCGGTATCGCTGATTTCCGCCATTTTAGCCTTCTTCACAACAAGCTGCCTGGGAGAGTTGCAAAAGTGATGCGAAGAATGGTAAACAGAGTCAGAAAGAAAGACTGAAACCACAAAAGCACGAACTGTCCGCAGTCGGGGCCGGGTTCAGTCTGGTTTATCAGAGAAACCGGTGACTCGAACGCCTGGGCCGCCGCCAACCGAAGAATGGCGACTGCGGAAGCACTGCGGGATGACGTCCGGCCCCCTATCAGCGGGGAATCCCCGCATAGCTCCCCCTCAGGAGCTGGAGACTGGTCCCTGGAGACAAGGGGGGACATCGCCAAAAGGCCCCCGTTAGTAAGGGCTCGTGGAACTCCGAGTCAGGAGACGGGTGTTTGCAGCTTGGAGGCCGGACCCCTGAGTGTCTGGCACTCGACCCGGGTCGCAGAGCTCTGGAACCGAGTCAACTGAGAGAGCAAACTCGGTGGGAGCTCGAGTCCAACTATCTCCATTCTTAAAAAGGTCCAATGCTGAAGGACTTCAAATCCTCGACTGGCACAAATTCATCATCAATCGCCAGCTGAGTGTCTCCGGCACACACGGAACAAGACTTATCCACCGATGTGATTGTTGTGGTCAAGGTGTTTATGAACCGCAATGGTCTCACTACATGGAGCTTTTATTGAAGCAAACTGAGAAGCAATCATCACCGTTGAACCCAGTTCGGAATCCTAGCTCGAACCACCAAATTTCAACATGGCATCTCAAGTCCTCTTCATCAACGGCCCCAGCTTGACCTTTTCGGGTGCCCGTGAACCCCAACCATGCGGATCGACAGCTCTCAGCGATGTCATCTCCATGACCGAGAAACAGGCCTCCGTTGCTTGAACGCACATCAAGGACTTTAGGTCCGGCCACGAGGGCGCCATCGTCGATAGAATTTACGTCGCCAGGAGCGACACCGATGCCATCGCCATCAACACCGGCGCCCTTACCCGTATGAGGGTCGCCAGAACACGCGAGGGAGGCATTCACGCCCTGTCTTACTTGAGCGATAAGGTGGCGGCTGTCGTTTACGGGCTGGGAAGACACGGTTACACGGCTGTTGTTGAATTCGTGACGAAACACTTGGACATCAGGAGAATGTGAAGTTTTCAATGTAATTAAAGGCTGGAAAAGGTGTAAATACTGTACAGTCGCTGTTGCAAATCATTTCGTCGTCCGTGCAATCTGGTACCAGGAACTATAGTGACGCTGTCACCGTCGACGACGGCTCATCGACTCTCAATTTCATATCTCTCACGAGCTTGGCCCAGGCAACGGCTCCTCTCCTCGCCAACTCCTCGGGAACGTCGTGGTCCTCCTCGGACATCCTCCTGTTGAAAAGCTCAAAGCTGACCCAGCCCTCGAACCCGAGGCCTTGGAAGATGGCGGCGCAGATCTCCCGGACGGGAAGATATGCCCCTCTTGAGTACTCGCCGTAGAACAGGCGGCAGTTTCTCGACCACGACATGCGTGGTGGCTGTTCAGGGTTGTAGTAGGGGTGTGTTTCGCAGATGGGTTCGGCAAGGCGCTCTGCGTCGACGACTTGCACGTAGATGATCTTTGAGACATCGACGGTCGAGAGCAGCCGTTGGATGGACTCCTTGACGGCTTGCTCGGCATCGGGGACCTTTCCGGACGCCGCTGTAGGGTCGGCAAAGATGCGACCGGCGATGTTGAATGTGTCGAGGCACATGCCAAAGTTGGGTCGGTCGACGCGTTGGATAACCTCCCAGCAACGCTCCCAAACGTCGACTCTCGTTCCCCACGAGAGAGACTCGTACGAGAACCGAATAGGAGGGTTGGAGGCAGCACCGATGTCTGCCACTTCGGCGAGGTCGGCAATGTGAAGCTCAATATCCTCAGATACTTGTTCTGCCGGCAAGACGTTGCTGGGGATCTGGATCAAGTCTGTGCCGAGGACATGGGCGAGTTGGATCCAAACACGCAACTCCTCGACGCGGCGGGCGTGTTGTTCACGGTCGACGAGACCTTCGAAGTGCTGAAAAGGTTGGAGGCAGAGGATCTCAATGTTTCGGACGTCGCACATCCTCTTGACGATGCCAGCCGCGGCGAGTTGGTTCTCGAGCAGGGCGGCGCCGCCGGGCAACTGCTCGGCGACGTCCATGAGATCCTCGTGCCAGAGCTCGATGCCTTGGTAGCCGTACTTGGCAGCCATGTCCATCTTGTGCTCGAAAGTGTGGCCAGCCCAGCATCGCCCGAGCGACATGGTGCTGATGGCCAAGCGTGAAGGCATGGTGGGCTGTATGTAACGATTGTCGATGAAGTGATATCAGGGGTATCAAGCGCGAAGGAATACACGGAGGCAAGATGTAGGTGATGGCGACTTGTTATTGCGCGGTAGGGGAAGAATATCAGGTTGATGAGAGATACAGAGAACCATCCCAGGGCAAAGACAGAGGCGGACGTTTACTCGTATACATTTGCCCTCGGCAACAGGGGATCGGGAAGATTATTTGCAGCTCTCGATTCCCGCATCTAACAGAAAGGCCAACGTCGGACCCATAGGACAACTCTGTCCCAAAGAATGGCAGGCAGCTTGCCCATTGGTCTCATATGCTGCCAATCTGACACCGGATTACACCGGACGCCGAGGGGATGGGGGGAGGAAAGCATTCACCCGCCACATACCCCATCTTAAGAGCGTGAGAAGTTTGGCAAGCATGTTAATCTGGGGATTCTGGGGCCGCCGAAGATAGCCGGGCCAGTCTGAATGACGCTCTTCCGCATGTCCATGCGCCGCGAGTGTGTGGTGAGAGATGGGAGATGCCCATCACCATAACCGGTGGTTGATGGTGGCTAGCTCGGCGGCTGGTGACGTTGGATCTAAGAGGCGCTGGCGGGAAAATGCTTCTCCTCTGGGTGGGGGATAAACATTCTTCAGACTTGGCCTTCGGAAGTGTGGGAGCCCCTCAAGAGGCGAACAGGGGCATGCGTCTCTGTGTGTCGTGTACCCACCATTCCAAAGCCCAGGCTATCCGGCACTTCTCACTGGCTATTGTGCTGGAGAGTTCTTTGCCGGGAGTCACTGCTCGAAAGTGCTACGAGTTGCGCATGGGAAAAGCCCTGATGCGGGCTTGAACCGATCTGATGAAGCCCATCATCGCCCCTAAGCCCCGGACTTTTCCCCGTGTTCCGCAAGAACAGATCATTCCATTATTATTAGGTCCGAGGATTTCCAGTCGGAGACGCATTAGGGAGGAAGAGAGAAAAGGGACTTGAGCGAAGAACAAAAGTGGCCTCCACAGAGACATTTTCCCCATTTTCATTATTACTAGCGATTAGCCGTCGCTCTTGGATCGAAGGATCACTGTTTCTCCATTTTCTTGCTGCATCCCGCAAATAACGCCATTCCCAATCGTCCATCAGCTGTACAGAACTACTGCAGATACCCTCGAAGCAACCAACCAACAGAACCATACCGGACTTGAATCCCCCCTTCGTTTCCCCAGAACCTTGAATCAGCAATCAATCATGGCCAATGCAGCTGCCGTTCAGCAATTGGACGACCCTATTGCGGTCAAGATTGAGCAGCTTGACCGCCACGGGTACCTGTTCGGGCAGAAAATCACACATTCCCTGTCACCACTCCTGCACAGCACCATCTACGAGGGTATTGGCCTGAAATGGGAGCAAATGAGACTCGACTCGGCAGACATGCCGCTTTTCCTGGAACTCATTAAGCACCCCAAGTTCTACGGCAGCTCGGTGACCATGCCCAACAAGGTCGCCATCATCCCTCACCTGGATGAGCTGACGGACGAGTGCCGCGATGTCGGAGCCTGCAACACGCTCTTCATCAGAGAGCGCGACGGCAAGCGGATATACTGCGGCACCAACACGGACGTCATCGGCGTGCGCGAGTCGTTTGTCCAGAACGTCGCCGACCCGGACACTGTCTACCACAACAAGCCGGCCCTCGTCATCGGCGGCGGCGGCGCTGCACGCAGCGCCGTCTACGCCCTGCGCAAGTGGATGAAGGCCACTGACATCTACCTCGTCAACCGCGACAAGAGCGAGGTCGACGCCGTCATCACGGAGTGCTCGGCACGGGGGTACGGAGACAGGATGTACCATGTCTCGACTGTCGAGGAAGCGAGAGAGCTCGAGGCCCCCGGCGCTATTGTCGCGTGCGTGCCCAACTTCCCTCCCAAGACGCCCGAGGAGATCGTCGCACGTGAGATCATCGTCGAGTTCTTCAACAAGGATCGCAAGGGCGCCATTCTGGAGATGTGCTACAACCCCACGCCTTACACAGAAATTGCCGCCCTGGCAGAGGATGCTGGCTGGCAAGTCATCCTGGGCACCGAGGCCATGATTTACCAAGGGCTGGAGCAGGTCAGTAAAACACGGACACGATAACCGAAATCTCCGGGGGTTGCTAACAAACAACAGGACCGTTACTGGACAGGCAGAGAGGTGGACCAGTTGCCCGTCCAACAAGTGAAGGAAGTGATTGCGGCGAAGCTGTCACAACACTCAAAACTGTAGACTTAATGACCATTAGACGATTTGCATAGCAACATTCTTAGCGACTGTTTCAACACAATAAACCACGGAAACAGATTCTCATTGCTGGCCAGACTGATGTGTCCTGTACTTGTCTCGATTGTCTGCTTTCATCTCGGGCCCCAGTGAGACTTGATGTCTATCATGTCCTTGGTCCATTGCCGTACCGATTCCCGCTCAAAGTGAATCCCTCAACACGAACCATCCCAATTGGGTCTCAGTACTATTGGGCCCATGCTGTGTTACTCAATCCATGCGTGGTACTAAAACTGACTGACATACTGACATGGCCTTGCCGATTACAGCCGACGTTCATCTTCAGGAATGCAGGAGCTCGTTCAATCCCGAACATGCCCTTATCTCAAAGAGATCTACCGGCGCAAAGACTTGTTCAGCTGCAAATTTACTTGAACTTCTAGTACTTAAACTGTATTCTGAAAGCTAGCCCATTTTTCACATAAAATAACAAGTGAACAAGATGGATCCGATGTACACACACGTGGTGTTGAACTGTTCGGCATCCGGACGAGATTCACCGAGGAGTAAACAAATGGACTGACTTGCATCGAGTTCCAACCTCGCTATTTGATTGGTTAGCCTTACTCGGAAACCGTTAACCTCCCTTTGTCTTTGATTCAAAATACTTCCATTTTTCTCGAGCCATTTGAACCTGGGATGTGTTTACGACTTGTGACACCTCGTCACAGCCGTATTTTCAGTTCAAAGTTCACAAACGTGTTGGCCCGATCGTTGTCATTTTTCTTGATTTTCGTATCGTTACAGTGGATTCGTATGAGTTCAATGATTTCTAGCCTCCAGGTTGAGGCGTATGATGAGGAAACAAAAGACGTCTTTTGCCGGTCCAATACCAGGTCATGTCAAAAATTAAGTAGTTGTCCACGTTGAGTTCTTGAGAACTAACCCACCTATCTGCCAACCTGCATTTCCTTGCTTTGAAACCAGGTCGCCATGGTATATATGTCACATGCACAGGAGAGGTCACAAATGACGTTAGGGTTCAATCTGGATTCGTATTCAAGTGGTTGAAGGGCCGCCCCAGGGTTTTTTTCACAGATGCAGTTGGAGGTACGTACCTGTACTGGCGTAGCAAGCAGGTTGGGTTAATAGGCAGTGCACCTTCATTGAGCCAAACTGGCAGATAACTAACCTCACTTTGCAAGAACATTTATGCGGCAAGAACGATGTCTGCTGGGAACAACACGGCCCCTGTGAGTGCGGTCGATTTATACCCCCGGGATTTTCTCTGGAGAATTCCTTGTTTCTCTGCAATGCGTACACAATCCCATCGTGTTCACGAGTACTTCATGTGTAGTTGGTCATACGGCCCCAACGTGTCATGATTCAATCTCGGCTTCGCTGTTCATCTGTACTAGCTGGGCTGATTCGACTAAATCTTATTTTCGGATGAAATCGCATTCACAAGGACTCGATCTCTGTCCACAAGATCATAACTCTCTACATTAAGCCGGAGATTAGCAGGCCATCGGTGTCGGGCTCATTGTCCCGATGTGGGAGGCTACCAGTAACGTCCCACGATCGGCACTGATTGCGCGGCAGCACCTTGGCTCGCCCTGGATATCACGCTCCTTCGTCTAGTCCTCGTCATCGTTCCTATCCATTGTGTTATCTCTCCCTCATTCTCAGGCTGTCGGTTTGTGCTTGCGCTTGTGCCTCGGATGTGTCAACGCGCTCAGTTTTTCACTTGATGAGGCGGTTCGGGGATCAAAGCATGTGAATTCCTAAAGACTGGAATCTTGGAATACACGCCCAACTGCTCTACCCATTCAAATGTCCTTCAATTCGTATTAGTAAACCGTGAACCCGTTCGTTAAGCGCTTTCCTTCCTCTCTACCTGGTTAATTTCCGCATTATCAGACTTGTCTCCGAGTCCATCATCAGAATATTGCCTGAAGCTCTGCTCTTCCGCCAACTCGGCCATGATGGTCTTGTTTGCTCTCCACACCGGCTTGATCTCGAACAGACGGTCCATCGTCTCCAATGGTACGGACTTGGTCTCGGGCATGAGAAAGAAGATGAAGATGGCCGAGCAAATCATGAGCGAGGCGAAGAAGAAGTAAACTCCGTAGTCCCAGGCGTTGAACATCTGCGGTGTGAAGCGCGAGATGATAAAGTTCCAGAACCAGTTGTTGGCAGCTGCGCTTGCTTGACCGAGCGATCTGAGACATGTTAGCGATCGTCTACTGCCAAGATGCTCCGATTTAGATGTACCTTGTGTTTTGGTCGAACATCTCGGAGTTGATGACCCAGGGGGTGCCGTTCCATCTAGATTCGGTGTTAGCACGGGCACATATCAGTGTTCTATCTCAGGGCTATCATACGAAGGAGTGTAAAACCTGGAAGACACATTAGCTTGTTTGTTCGTCTTTTTGCTCTCAAGTCGGGGGAAAACTTACACTGTCCAGAGGTAGAAGAAAACCATGGCAGAGATGCCGCCTCCGGAAAGACCATCGCCAGTGTTGGAGGAGGCAGGGTTGAGGGCGAGGTAGCCGCCAATGTACCACATGCACAGAGATCCGCCAATGGCGCCGATCATGAGCAAGTTGCGGCGACCCAAGTGGTCAATCAGCCAGAGAAGCCACACGAATGTGACAACAGTTTTGACGACACCAAAGATGCCGGTCGTAAGGAAGCCGGTGTTGGTGCCGGTAATACCGATGCTCTTGAAGACAGTCGGGCTGTAGTAGTTGATGGCGTTGATACTGTCGAATGCAAAGTTAGTGACATGAGACAGAGAGAACTGGGGGCGTCTGAAGGCGCCGTCGCTGAAAAGGCCGATTGCTTACCCAGAGCCGTTTTGCCACAAGAAAAGCATGCCACCAAGGAAGAAGCGCCACTGAACTTTGCGGTCCTTGAGCGATGCGAAAGGCTTCCAGAAGCCAACGCCCACCTCCGTGCGGTATCGCTCGAGTTCGGCGTCAACGTAGCTCATCTCCTCAACGATGTATTTGTCTTCGGGAGACAGGTTTCTGCGAGGGTTGAAAGGTCAACTTGAAGTTTCACCCACGGGATTGTTAATACAGAGACCTGTTACGTACCTCATCCAGCAAAGTGCCTTCAATCCCTCCTCTCTCCTGTCCTTAGTGAACAGCCAGCGGGGCGACTCGGGAATGAAGAGGGCTCCGATGAGCAACAGGCCGGCGGGAATCAGCTGGACAGCGAAGGGGATGAGCCACTGGGAGTGACTGGGCGCCATGGTCGAATCGACACCGTAGTTAATCCAAAAGCCGACGAGACCGCCAATCTGCCAGCCCAACTCGTAGATTCCGACAAGGCGTCCACGGACCGCGGGAGGGGAGAGTTCCGAGATGTAAATGGGCGTCATGTTGGAACAGCCGCCCACACCGATGCCCGCGAGTACTCTGCCGCCAAGAATGAGACCGAGACCACGCTCGCGGTTGGCGCCAAGCATCATACCGGCGCCCAGAAGGAAGACGACTGTGAACAGCATCAAACTCTTCTTGCGGCCGAGGAAGTAACTGCTGACGTAGGCGAACAAACTTCCGAAGAAGGCGCCGGCCTGGTAGACGGAGACGATGTTGGACTTGAGAAGAGCCAAACCATCCTTGCTGTAGGTGTCGAATTGGAATTCTGTGGTGAAGGACTTCAGAGCGAGGGTTGTTCCGATGAAGGCAGAATCGTAACCGATGGTGCAACTGGCGAAGGACGCGATGATTGCGCAGAAGTACACGCGCCAGTTGTACACCGCTTTGGGTGTCGGGCGGTCCTCTACAAGTGCGAGGAGAGCCATGATGATGGTTGTCGCTGCTGTCTTGGGTTGTGGATGTTCGAGCCGCGTATGACAGTTTGAACTCTGAACTCCAAGGCTGGGATGGACGGGGTTGAAGAAGAGTCTTAAGGAGGGCAGAAAACACTCTTTTGACAGTCCAGGGTTGCCTTTGTTATATGAATGCCAGTGCACGCTCCAGTCTCCGAGTTGGTAAAGGGACTGACAAGTGGCGTGTCAGTAGGTCTGGGGTAAAGTCTGGGGGTCTGGATGCGGAGTTTGGTCATCTCACGCATAGGAAGGGATCGAGCGGCTGAACGAACGGGATCCGGGGTAGACTACGAAACCCTCATACGCATGGGATTTCCGAAATGTTGACAATGGGGTGAACGCTTCTCCCTCCAGCCAAACTTGCTGTTCTGCGCCGTCTCCGAACCGGAGCAAATTCTGCGTCCTATGACTGACTCGTCCCCATAACCCGTGGAGCCCGGCAGACATGTTCTTCTCCGCACCGATTGACGGCAACCTATCTCATTCTGGGCTAGATTCAATCTCTTAGACCCCCAAATTCTGGAGAACCCCTGTCCAGACTGGGTCCGAGGGTTGAACATTTATCCTCTCAGCGCTTGTGTATTGGCATTCCTCTATCTCGCATTGCACGTGGAACTCGGAAACCTCCCAACTCATTGCTTCCCAAGGAACGGAATGACAGTAACGTGGGTGAAAAGACCGTTCCCCGCCTTTCTCTACCTGTCGGTCAACACGGGGGGCATGCTTGGCTTACGGGGGACATGCTGTCAAGAGGACAGGGGCCAAGAGCAGGTTGGCTGTTGGACTCTCTCGTGACTGGAGTTGAGTATATCCGGTCGAAGAACTCCAAACGAAACCGCTACGCCGCCCTCCAAGCCTTCGTCAGATGACGACAAACATCGAGGCTGAGCACGATCATTGAATGGAACTAGCAAAAGATTTGTCGGGACCTATAGTGCAGCCGATGACAAATGTTCATGCCGAGTGATAGAGTCTTTGGTCTCGGTTCCGCTTGTACTGGCCGCGATGGTTGCGCGCAAGTGCAAAAGGGGTGAATGAGTATCTGCTTGGATAACCCAACGCATACGAAACACTGGAATGCTCTCGTCTGCATGATTTTCGTCATTGCGCTTTAATAGCCCACGTGGACATCCTCGTTCCCGTAATGATGATTCTTGTTGGCCAGTAACATCAAGGTTACCAGGGTAGACCGTCTGCATGCACCCGCATCTGCACATTGTGCATTCTCAACACCCCCCTATAGAGACTTCCTCGACGCAGCTAGAAGGATGCTGGAGACTCTCTCTGAGACTGTGTCTCCTTTGGGTGCTCTACTTCCCAGCTCCTGGTGATTGTAATTCCGACAATCGCATTTCTGCCTCTTCGCTCTACCGGAGTTAGCTCACAAATCCCGAATGACGTTCTCGTTTGACACCAAACTCCATATTTCTGTCGGCCAAGCAGTATAATCAGGAGGGAAAAAAGATAAGCCTGCTGAAGCACCCAAGAGTATCAGACGAAAAGGGCTAGCCAAACCGAATTTCCCAGATTCATGTCCTTGGCATGGATGAACACTCTCCGACAACCAGGGTTGTTCGGTTAGGTTGATCCGCTCAATAGGGGAATAGTGCTGTTTAGCGGTCAGATGCAAATGATGCTTCCAGTGCATGAAATTGATGTTCATTGTCTACTAGAAATCATAATACATTATACTTCTCACATCCCGCCATATTCTCCTCGGAGCATATCTGTCAGGTCTGATCCTGGAGCGAAGCCGAGGTTGGCCATGAACTGTGGATCAGCCTCCATGCTATCCGTGCAGTCGATAGAAGCGAGTTCATCCATGATGGCGTCGTAATCAACGCCGTGAGCCCCTTGTCCCATTAGGTAGGGTGCTTGGGCGGACGACAAGTGCCCCATAAACCCTGAAGGGAACGCATCCAGCTGACTCCCTGGCGTGAAGGGCACTGTCCTCGCTGTTGAGGGGCTAGCAGAGGAGCCTGTTTGCAAAAAGCCACTGCCGCTGGAGTGATAAGAATCCGGATTCATAGTAAACGGATACTGGGAGTTTCGGCGAACAGAATCCTGCTGCGAAAACTGCGGAGCTGCAGAGTCAGCTTGGGTTGGTGTGTGATCGCTCGGTTCCGCATCCATGGGAGAGTATCCCATGTTTGTTGTCCGATCTTGCCAGACGGACATTAGATCTCCCATCAGCGATGTCCACCGGGTCTTGTCATCGTCCCGGAGAGCCTTGACGCAACTTTTGGTTTTAGCGATGCTCATGTAGGTGACAAGGAGCGGCGAGACACCAGCTGCGCCAAAATGAGATATCGAGCTTTCCAAGACCTCCATCAAACTCCATATCAGAGAAACTCGAGCATCAGCCATCAGAGTCAAGGTCGCGCCGAGGAAGGTGGCCTGAACAAGAAAGGCAGAAGGCAGTATGGGTATCGTCGAGGCTCCGAAGACTACGGAATTGCAAAACGAGAAACGGGGATCAAGCACCTGAACAAGGTTTGCGGCGCCGATCTTGGGTCCTGCATCCCCAGACTCAACGCTCCGGTTCAGAGTGCGGAAGAATTGGTAGAGCTGGTTGAAGGAACTCAAGGATTGTACGGGCTGGACGGCGCCCTCGACGTTGTCGGATCCGAATCCCGCTCGAGGCACCCACGGAGCCCATTCTTCCGATCCATTCTCTTCAGTCGGCTTGTCTTTCATATCGTTTGTCCTCATGTGAGGCGTTTGGCCGAGCCTGATAGATACTATAGTATCAAGCATAAGACAGGCCATCAATACACGATCTAGAGCGTTCGAGTACGATTCTTGCGTCGACGATGTCGAGTGTCCTGAGATTGAGTTCCGGGGACCATCCCCAGATTGTCCGTCTGTCAAAGCCATGGCGCCCCTGACGGCCAGGCCTATGAGCAGAGAGGCTGCCCCTGCACTGTCCTGGCCCAACTTCACCAAAGACAATATGAGCAGGGCCTTCACGTGGCCCAGAGCCAACTCAGCTTCAACTGGTATGAGGCTGCGTGCAGCTGCTAGTATCAGACTGGGCCGGTCTAGGGGCTCGGACCCTCTCAAAGTTTGTGATGCGTTTGTATCCTGGAACGCTCCGACGGCAAGGGCGCACCAAAGCTCAGCGTGTACCGCACTCGTGTCCGAGTCTTCTGGGTCGATATCAAGGCCATCTGGTGGGTACGACGTCGCGGCGTTATCGAGCGTTTCCTTGGTGTTCAATATCGGGAGCCAACTATGGGTATAGGAGTAATACACCTCGAGTAATCGAGGGAAATTCCTTGGTAACTTGAATATTCGCCGAGATTTCGATCCAAGTCTTTGCCTCGGGGCAGGTTCCGTCGAAGCGGCGTCTGGTTTCGGGCCGGTAGCGGGGCGATGCAGAAAAGCTTCGAGGCCTTCTTGGGGAGTCTCGCCGTTCTGTTTGGTACGGTTGTCTGCTTCTGCGTCCGACTCCTCCCCAGATGTGTCCTGCCGAGGGCTTACGCCGTCTTTGCCAGAGAGAAGCCGGTCGATGTCTTTGTGGACTCGACACCTCCTCCATCTTTTGTGAAGGCGGTTCCCGGCCTCGCTGTCTTTGTCTAATAAAAGAGACTGCCCGCTGCCACCTTCTTGGGCCAGCAGGCCGGCCAACTTTTCTTCTGTTCCAGGGACCTGGTCGAACAACCAGACGAGAGCGAGTTCTAGAGTTCGAATCAGGCCGGTCTGGACACCGCGCTTCTTGGGAGCGACATTGTATGTGCATTGCCGCGACAGAGTCACGCAAGACAAGCATTGAGGCTGGACGCCATCGCATTTCTCTCGGGCACTGTATATTCAGTCAGCACATATTGGACCAGGCATGTCTCAAGAAACCGGCGGCAACGATGGAACGCAGAGCGCAAGATATCGCAGTGGAGGAGCGAGCGAACCACAGGCAACATAACGTTGGCTATTTCCAGGCGCGCGGCGCAAAGAGAAGGCAGTCTGCATCGAAACCCCGCCAGCCAGATAAGATAGCGAAGGCAACACCTTTGGAAGAAGTGTCCAACGTCGCCGAGGCGAGGGATCAAAGGCAAGACGAAGACGAAAATAACTGGTTGTGGTTGCTTGCCTTCTACATTGATCGCACGCTCGAGATACCCGCTGTCGCTTTGGGACAGCAGTCGAGGCGGCATTGTTCTCGGCATCGGGAACCTTTCTCTTAGAGGGCATCCTTCAGTCGTTGCCTCGGGTGGCCGGCGCAGCTCGAATGGCTCACGCCGTCGAGGACTGCATGAGGGCGTGTGAAGGGGAGAGCGAAGGCGTCGATGAGAGCTGCTGCGAAGCGAAGAGCGCGCGCTGCGGACGGTGGTTGAAGCCGCTGACCGGGGGGGGGGGTGGTTTGGCGAGTGGATGGCGCACCGGAGAGACAAGGTATGATGGCAGCGTCGAGCACCGGAAGCAGCAGCGGCGGCCGTGGCAAGAGTCAATGTTGGGATTGACGTATTTGCTTCTCCAAGATTGCCCACGCGCTCTTTGCTCAATGGAGGTGGGGAAATCCTGGGGTAAACCTCACGGCGTCGCCTTGAAGGCGCCTGCGAGATCTCGGGCCTCGAGGACAAAGGAGCAGGCTGGTCAGCCGGCACTTCAGTGGGATTAGTTGGGTGCCAGAGAACAAGTACGGAACGCTCGACATGCGGGGTGTTAGCGAGATACCTGGACTTGGGGAGAGGGACCGGCAAGTGGTCTCCCAGGACTCGGAGCATGGGTTGTAGCAGGCCAAAAAAAAAAAACCCCATTCCAGCCAGGAACAGCTCCGATAACTCAGGCAATGCGTCACTGGTCCTAAACCCCATTTCGCCCAATCGTATGCAAGCTGTTGGTAAATTGCTAAAGATCATGGTCGAGCCTGCCTCCCGAACCATGCGCAGTCTGGTATCTAGCACTGGGGAAACGCCAAACACTCTGCAGGTGCCCAAGCTGGCCGGGTAGCGTACTAACTCGGGCGTAGGGGATAAACAATCATCAGAGTACCTGGTCCTAGCGCCAGGTGAGGGAGAGGGGCACGAGCCTAGCACCGAGCGTCGGAACTGGGGACCGGCTTCGATGTTCCTCGCACCTCACAATTCTGCCGCCTTGGTAGGTTGGACGCGCGATTCGACGTCGACTGACTTGATTCTTCCAAAGAGAGCCTGACCTGGTTGAGTCACGGCCGGACAACAAGCACAACCAGGCGCGCCCTTTCAACTCGACACCGGCACATGCGCATGCACCCCGGGCTTCCGTCTTCAACCCGCCTGCGACTGCGAAGGTCAGGTTGAGGTGCAATGGCGACAGCTGGAGTAAAGCGGTCCTACGTGGCCGCGGCCATGAACGACGACGAGGATCACCAACACCACCACCACCACCATGTCGAGAATCCCGCAAAGTTCATTCGCGTCGACGCTCGCAATGGCCACTCTGCGTCGCCGAGCCAGCCCCAGAGCCCGAGGACCAACAGCACCAGACCCTCGATGGCTGCTTGTTCTCGACCAGAGACGCCAATAACGAGACCAGCGACCCCGGCCTCGCATCTGCATGGCGAAGTCCCGCCCTTCCCCGCCGATGCCTCCATTGTCCTTGCTGGCATTCGGGGAGCTGGAAAGTCGACACTCGCCATCATTGCCTCGACGGCCATGGAACGGAGGGCGGTCGACTGCGAGAAGGCCTTCCAACAGGTCACTGGCCTGACCAGCTTCGCGTACAAGAGAGCGCATGGTCCTGTCGAATGCCACCGTCGACAGACGGACGTGCTCCGAGACCTCCTCGAGCAGAACTCGAAGAGCACCCTGATCGTCTGTAGCTGGATGGAACGCGGGGTGCAGACCCTCCTGAGAGACTTCTGCCGTACCCATCCCGTCGTGCACATCGTCCGGGATGTCAGAGCCATTCAGGAACACCTAAAGATCGAAGATGAGGAGAAGGCAAGGAACCTGTTGGCGGCGAGCAGCACCATCTTCCGGACATGCAGCAACCTCGAGTTCTTCAACGTGTCCGAGACGGCAGGCCCATGGGTCGAGACCGACGCTGCGAGGATCGAGGCGCAGGCTGGCGGTCAGAAGCCGCCTGCCCCGTACTTGACCCTGAAGCGGGCAGAGAGGCACTTTTTGAAGTTCCTCAGTCTTATCATGCCCAAGGGCTCGATTCCCTTCATCGAGTCGGCCTTTCCGCTGGCCTCGATACCCACCGAGGACCGACGATTCACCTACGCCATCTCGGTTTCTCTGTCTAGTCTTCTGAACAATGAGCTTGCCATTGAAGAGTTGGAAACCGGCGCCGATGCCATTGAGATCGTCGTTGACGGTATCGCGGGCGTGACATCACTGGACTCTGAGAGAGCGGCAGACATTGCGAGAATCATCGGGTCAATAAGAAGGAGTACCGTCATACCTCTGATGTACCATGTCGTCCTTCCAGATTCTTCAGAGTCGGTCTACATGGACTACATCCTACACGGCCTGCGGCTTTCGCCAGAATACCTGACCGTCGACCTTCGGCTCAACGACTACCAACTGTTGCACATAATGTCCATGAAGAGACGCTCCAAAATCATCGGGCATTTGACACCTGCCGTCGACTCTCCTTCCTGGGGAGACCCGTTCTGGATGTCGCATTATCATCGTGCGCGACGCTTGGGCTGCGACCTTGTGCGGCTCATCAAGCCGGTGACGTCAATCAAAGACAACTTCGACATCAACCACCTGAAGGCCCTCGTCGACGCTTCGACGGGGCACAAGATACCTCTCATCGCCTACAACTCCGGCCCACGCGGCAGGCACTCGGCAGCCATGAACCATGTCCTGACGAGCGTCGTGCCAGAGCCCATGGCATCGAACTATAATCCCAATCAGCCATGCTTGACGGCGGTCCAGGCTACCCAAGCACTCTACAACTCGTTCCTCTTCGATCCCATGAAGATATACGTATTCGGCGCCCACGTCTCTTACAGTTTGTCGCCGGCCATGCACAACGCCGCCCTCAAAGCTTGCGGTATTCCGCATCTCTACCGACCGTTTTCGACCCCGTCACTCAACGGACTCCGAGAGCTCATCGAGGATCCCTACTTCGCAGGCGCCAGTGTTGGCTTACCCTTCAAGGTAGAGATCATCACCCTCACACATTCTCTCAGCCGACATGCCCAAGCCATCGGCGCCGTCAACACTCTCGTCCCTGTTCGTCGGCTGAATCCAGACGGGACCATTCCCGAAGACGAGAAGCTCTTCAACTGCAGGAATCGTGCTGGGCCAGTGAGGGCCCTCTACGGAGAGAACACGGACTGGATCGGCATCCGGGCGTGTATCAGACGAGGGCTCTCTCCTGCAAACGCCGTCCGAACAACAAGCTGCGGCCTCATCGTTGGTGCTGGCGGTATGGCCCGCGCTGCGACCTACAGCATGCTGCAACTTGGCGTCAAGAACATCGTGGTCTATAACCGGACAGTCGCAAACGCCGAGAAGATGGTCAGCCACTTCACGCGCTTATTGAAACGGCACGACCTGCCGCTTCTCAGCGCAACCTCGGACGTGGAGACGAGATTCCACATCATCAGATCGCTGGATGAGCCATGGCCCGAGGACTTCAGGCTACCGACCATGATCGTCTCCTGCATCCCAACACACAGCATTGGCGATGTTCCGGCGCCCAACTTCATGGCTCCCCAGGCCTGGCTCAGCAGTCCAACCGGCGGCTGTCTCGTCGAGTTGGGCTACAAGACACTCGACACACCGATCCTCAACCAGGCACGGCAGGTATCGCATCGAGGTTGGGTTACCATGGACGGCCTGGACTTGTTGCCGGAACAGGGTTTTGCGCAGTTCGAGCTCTTTACCGGGCGACGAGCACCGCGCAGACTGATGCGTGGTGAGGTCTTCCGCGCCTATCCTGACGGACAAGACCGCTCCGCACTGGCACAACTACAGCCTCGACTCAACAATATTGTCGAGCAGGAGCCATGATATCAGTTCAAATGGGGATAACGATGACAGGAGACCATGATGAGAGTGATGCATATGCTTTACTGCCAGCCTAGATACCACAACACACACGACTAATAAACGATTAAACCTATTCATGATTTTTCATAACCTTCTCCGGACGCCTCTAGGCATAAATCTACAATAGCACCTCGCCAACACAACGTCGTTACCGATACCCCCTTCGGTCAGGTGCATTTTGGTCCGACATGAACGCGGCAAAGTCAGTGCCCGCGTAGGGAGACATGGGAACCTCCCTCACGTTCCCGTCAGCTTGTTTGGGATCTTCAAACACTGGTCGCCTCGAGCGGAGGGCTTCCTTTCCGACCCAGCTCAGATATACCGTCTCATGCACCTGAATGAGGTCCGTCCCAACGCCGCCGGCCTCGGAACTTCGGCTGCTACCTTCGGCCGGCTCAAACTCCGGTTTCTTCTCCACAACGAATACGCTGTGATCTTTCCTCTCGATGTAGCGTGCGACAAGTATGAAGCCAAAGAACCAGGCAATGCCAAGGCCGATGATGATCCACGAAATGGTCGGGACCAAGTACCAGGGCTTGACTGTGGAAGGTAACAGGCCTGAGGGGGGCACCCAGTTGGTGATTACTGGATACAGACCACCGCACATGTATACGAGGGCGCAGAAGACAGATAAGAAGGGGCGAAACCGCTTTCCAGTCATTTCTGCCCACGTACGCGGCTGTGGATCTCGTCCGTAGGTCGAAGCATCGTCCTCGGCAACCGTTGTGGGTGGTCCTCGGAACCGCAGGATGAGTATGCCCAGTCCCAGAAAGGTTCCTATGAAGGCGTTGATAACGTACGCGCTCAGGGACGTGAGCAAGGTGTAGGCCGCGGTCGGATCTATCCCATAGGTTGCGAAGATGAGGATGACGCAGCTGACGAAATGGAGAACCAGGGCACCAACAGGTGTCCTCTCGCTATGATGTTCTGGTGAGAGCCATCGGATTCGATGGAGCGAAACAAACCAGCCCTTCCTCTGGAACCAGCGGAGAAGACGACCGATGCTCATGTCTGTGTTCTGGGCGAAGAACTTTGGCCATGGTAGAATACCCTGTCACACGTTAGTGCGCGGTTTTGGTCATGTTGATGCTTCTCTAACCTCTTTCGCAATCTCTTGCTTCACTCGGGCGGCGGTGTATGTCTGCGAAGTAGTCAGCACCTATTAAACCCTGTAGATGACAGAGATGACTGACCATGACGATGATGTTACCCATGGAAGAGATGGCGAGGAAGGCATTGAAGATCCGGAAGCCCGTGTCGCTGCCTGAGCCCAAGGTCCCGAAGGTGAGCTCGAAGAACCGTTGGGCGACGTTGTGTTGGATCTGCTCATCCTTGGGTACAACTACCAACTGATCCGGTGTCAGTGGCTTCTCGCAACCATCAGAGAAATTATCGTGTCAACTCACGTAGCAGATGTTGACGGCAAAATAGAGCAAAACGACGATTCCCACCCCAGCGCCCATGGCAATCGGGAACTTCTTCCTGGGTCTGCTGATCTCTCCGAGGACGTAGTTTGGCTGCTCGAACCCGGAAAACGTGAAGATTACGGCAAGGAATGCCTGAGCGTAGCTGTTGGCTTCCTTCGATGCGTCTTTAAACGAGTTCTTCGGCGACGTATTGTCGTTGATGACATTTTCGGTATGCGGAAAACCCCCTGCTCCCACCACGATGGCGGCGATTATGATAAGTAGCATAATCATGAGCTTGATCACAGCTAGAACGTTATTGAGCAAGATGCCGCCACGGCGAGACAAAGCATGCACGCTACAGGCGAAAGTAGCAGCTGCGAGAGCAATGCCGCGAACAGGGCCGTTTTCGGGTTCCTCGACGCCGGCCGCCTCCAGAACACGAAGCGCAAAATGAATGCTGTTGCCGGCCATGTTCCCCAGGATGATGAAGCTGATGCCGAAAATGCAAGTCGACAAGAGAATGGTGTTCTTGCGATATGCGGGCTTGCGGAAAACGTATTGCAGGTAGACGAGATCGCCCCCGGATCGCGGCACCGAACTTTCAACGCCATCGATCATGTACCGAGGAACGTTCATGCCATACTCGATATATACGTGGGTGCCACAAAGGCAGTATATGAAGCCCGCAAACCAAAATAGTAGACTCGCGCCGACACTCCTGGTGCCACGCATCACTCGCTGGGGAGACATGAAGATGCCGGTGCTGTGTCAGCCCGTTAGCGTCGTGGTCCATCGAGACAATCGGATGGCCAAAGTAGAGCCATGGAGGGCAGCATTCTCCGGCTATAACGCTCCAGGTCTCTCGGGTCCTCGTTGCAAAAACACGCCGACGAAGTAACATTTAGGAAACTGGATGAGACGAAGAATGGACCAACAGGAGTTGGAAAGAGAGAACCGAGATGGGGACTGCAGAGTGCGACTCGGACATGCGCGTGTTTTCAATCATGCGTGCGCCAGGCCAGGTCTTCTTTGCCTTCAAGAGGACTCTCTTGCCCACCGGGGAAGATGGCAATCTTACCAATCATGCGGTTGATGACGAGACAGCTAACATCGAAGTAACCCAGCCGAAACCCCTCTTTGGGTGCATGAGTGACGATGCCGTTGCCAATACCATCAATGACTCCGTCGATGTCACTGTGGACGGAGGCATCTTCGGCGCCACGTGGTTCGTGATAGAACCCTGAAGAACTCGGAAAGTCGTTCATGTTCGTGACGCTGTCGATTTGAAATATTTCGAATGGTGAACGCGAGACTTGCGGGAGCTCCGCGAGAGGAGATTCAACGCGGTACTGTCTCCGGAACGCACAGCAAACCAGGCCACAACGGGTGGCTTGACCATTATGTATGACATATCCCCATAGGGCTCATGTGTGACCGAACGGCATGCATATCGGGCGTGGTTCAGAAACGGAGCGCGCACCACGGCACGTAAGGCATGGCAGGACAGAGGATAGGCAGACTGGGCACACGGGGGTTGGCGGCCGCATGCACCCATGCCGGGACAGCCACTCCTCCGCGACGGGTGCCAGTCGAGTCACTCGTTCATCAACAGCCTCGTCTTGGAGTATGCCTTGCGAGCGTAAAATTGGACGATGCTGCAACAAGAGCACGAGGTGATCCAGCGAGATGCGTCAGGCATCCCATTTGCGCGCTTTCTGGGCGGGGACTAGAGCGACGCGTTGTCGAGACTCTAGTGTCTGCAGGCAACATTTGAGCTGTGCCCGATCTGGCGACGGCCTGGTCTCGGTGCTCGAGTGTTGATAGGCCTGGTGAAGCGAGCACGAATAGGAAGAGTCCCTAGAAGATTGGAGGTGGCACTCGTTCGTTTCCCACCCCGAGGTTGGGGGTTCGCCAAGCTTGGGAAGTCTGGCAGCTGTCCCGTTTGCCCGTTCACTGCCACCGCCACCAGCAATTCGCAGCCGAGCTGAGTGAAGATCAGCAGCGAGCCCTACGGTGTAGGTAGGGCCTTACGCGTTTAGAGGCTCATGTGCATGCTACTCAACTCGTGGTTGTCTCAAACCCGTCGTCGGAGGAACCAAAAGCGGTCAAGGTTGCAATTTGCAATTTGGAGAGGTGTTTTGCCAATGCTCAAATTACCATGCCTATGTCCAATGCCGATAAGCTTTTATCCGATCAGTTCGTCTCAAGTATCCGGTGACACACTTCGTAGTGGTGTCAGTAGCTTATCTTGCACACAATCTCGCGCCGCACATTTGCATACATGCCATCGACCGGAGGGGGGGTCAAGGCACGCTCAACGGGATTGGATGTGTGTTCATGAGAGTGTCTCGGGTAGTCGAGACCGCGTGACACCCTCCGCCTCTTCTCCTCCCCTGGACAGAACCCTGGTCTCGCATGGGCGGAGTACACCCGCGAGGATCAACAGAGAGTTGGCCACTCTGCGGGAGAGGGTGGGTTGGCTCCAGCCTCGGAGCTGCCAGAGAGCACTTCGCAGACAGACACTCAGCCGAGGACCCGCGATGCTCAACGGCAACGGCGCCCATCACGAATCCATCTGATCTTCTCCAACCCGCCGGAATTCTGCTCAGCTGCGCTGAACTGCCACGTTCGTCGCCCGAACTTCCCGCCGAGCACATGCGTGCAGGAAAACCAAACAAGCATCCGCCTACATGTCTAAATGAGAAGGGTGTGTGCAGCAGAGGCATGTCTTGTGCCCCTGCCGCCTGCCTGCATGCCGTACCACATCACCTTGTCTCTCCGCGTCGGCGGCTTCGAGCTGGATGGGCCGGCGAGTACACTCAGGTTTGATGGTCCGAACGGGCAAGCTCCCAGGCGGCCACATCCATCAGCCTCACACTCTCATCCCCTCTGCGCCCATCCTCTCTGTGCCCCGTTCCCTCTTTCACTCATCGGTCAGAGTACTGCCTCTTGATCCTCTTCTCCTTGTCCCGACTGCGTGTCCCGTGTCCCTAGATCCCAGCCCTGCGTTCCTCGTGGCGGCCACACCTCTCTGCCGGTCGCACACCTACCGCAACTTGGGTGGCGTCTCCCACGTCTCTGGCGTGTGCTCCTGCCCTGCGGTCAGTCAGGCTTTACTTGAAATCTGACCTCGTTCCCCTCGACTGCGAAGCAGTCGTCAACGCGAAGCCCACTTTTGGGTGTTTCCATTTGTCGTCGCGCTCGACTCTGCCCACGCCCGTTGACACCACTGCGCATCAAATGCCAATCACCTCATAAGGCGCTTTTGACAGAGGGTTTCGCCGTCTCTTTTCCCGCTTCCCCCGATGGCAGGACCCATCCAGCTGGGGGATGTCATCAACTTCAGCAAACTTGCGTGGGACGTCTATACGTTCGGTTGGGACAACGACTTCAACGCAAGTGAGTTACTTGTCGCAGGAGCGCCACTTTCCTAGCTCTTCATTCCACGATCCCTCACGGACGCTGCACTTGTTTCCGAGCCTCCAAGTGTTGGCCCTTGGCTGGCTAATCAGCCTGTGACCTTCGATCCGGCCCTCTCCCCGACAAGCGTCGCCGTAGGGCTGAATGGTGGCATTTGCCGAGAGCTATAAAGCCTCCAACGACGATACAAACTAACACCATCGTAGCACGGCAATATGCAGAATTTGGCCGCGATGTGAGAGGGTTGGCCGAGAACCTCGATATCCTCAGCCGTGTGGTCAACAAGGCGGACCAGTCATTACGCCAAGAAGGAGCCTTCAAGCCGTTGCGATGGGATCGTTCGTCTCTTGACCAAATCATCGGCGACTATGAAGGAACCTTGACCGAATGTTGCACTCTGATCGAGAACAATCACCGCTATCGCCTCAGCAGTGGCCCGCTCAGGAATATTGAGTGGAATGTTCTCGTGGCCCCGGCCGCGGATCGGTTGCGAGCACGAATAGCGCTGCACAACTCCAAGGTTCTCCACGTGCTGAAGCCGTTTGAGATGTAAGTGCTCCAAACCTCGTGGTCGTCTGCTTCACAGTACTCACAGCGCCAGCGACTTGCTGTGCCGTGTCAGGGAAGACATCCGCCTCGTGCACCAGGACCTTGCTCAACGAATAAGTGCTGTTCATCTCGATTTGCATCGCCTCATCGGGGTCCTTGTCCCAGACCTTGAGCAGGCCCTTGCCCAGCAGGCCCATCGAGAACCTATCCAACTCGAAACACCGCGGATAGTAGCCGAGGGCTTTCAAAGAGCATGGGCGGCAGACAGGCCGGAGGACGACCTGGGTCCGAACCTCCAGAAGATGGCAGATGCCTTCGTCCTTCACTATCACAAGTCCACATCCATCTTTACCGCTGGCATTCTGGTGGAAAATAGGATCCCCGATCTCGAGCAGTATATCAACCTTTTGAAGTGTATCTGGTTGATGCGACGTATTCGCGAATCGCCGGAGTTACGGCCATCGGCCACAGGCTTATCACATTGGCCTTCGTACATTCAAGAGCTCGAAGATGTAAGGCTCCATTCATTCTTTCCCACGTCGGAAATCTCTGGGAGCTAACACATGCAGGACCTCGCCTCACAATGCGATCGGTTCAGACAGGACCTCGTGGCCCCCAGCCTCGTAGGTTTGGTCCCCGAGATGTTCGATATATGGCCCGAGAAAGAACTTGTGCAACTCGTGGACGTGGTGACGAGAGACGCGCTCATGGAAGAGGTGTTGGACGTGTAAGTTCAAACCGGCTGTAGAGCTACCAGCGCCGCGAGCAGTCATTAACATTACATTCTCAGACCGATGCAAGGAGCTGCCGCCAACGTCCAAAGGAAGCTTCAACTGCTTCGCCGTATGGGCGCAGACGGCAAGCGCTTCCGAATCAACATATCTGGCGTGGAACAAGGAGGCGCAAGTAGAAGTGCGCGTCGTCAAGGTGCGTTGGCAAGGCTCGACTGCGAGGGGAGGGCGATGCATGCTTGGCAACATCCGCTGACATTATGGCAGCCGAGACCATCGATTTCGACATCACCTCCGTCATTCTCAATCCCCTGTACGCCGTGCCATCCAACTCCGGAGCATGGGATATGATCTTGCGAAAGGACGAACGGATCGCCAAGCTGGCTTTCACGCAACTCAGGGACGCTGTCAAGTTCCAGCAAGCCGTGACCGGATTCAAGGCCTTTGAAAGCTATAGCCAGTGAGGATTCCCTGCCCATTACGGGTACTCGGAAGCTAACGAGTGTCGTCAGGTACAAGGCTATGGTCAGCTTCGTCGTCTCAGGCAGAGGAGAACCGATTGTCGAGAACGCTTGCGTGCAGCTGTGGATCCCTAAGCAACTCGGTGGGCAAATCGTGACGAACAACGAGGCTTTGGTTGAGCAGAACGCCGCATCAAGGTCTGCATCCATGGCATCTTCAGCAACCGGCACGGCATCGAGACAGAGCACCCTCCGCGGCCCTTGGAACATCAGCAACCCCTTCGCGGCCAGCCCTACCGAAACTGTGTCGATGTGGAACGGCATGGGTTCGCCAACGGGTCCTACAGCCCGAAGTCCTCCCATGTCATCACCGCCGCTGTTTACTAATCCCCTGGGGTCTCGGTCTCCAATGGCAATACCACGCAGGCCAGTAGGATCGGGAACTAGGCAGGCGACAGCAGCGTCGCCACCAAGCGGTGCCCGGCAGCCGATGATGTCGACCTCGCCAGCCAGCCCTCGGTCATCTAGCTTGTCTCCGGGGTCATGGCAGTCGAGGGCGCCATCCGTATTTACAGTCAACAGCCGCCCCGAGAGGACGTTCAGCGTGTCAAGCAACGTCTCGACAACAACATCTCCTTCGAACAACAGTTCGAGTGGCAGCGAAGCGCATACCGTGACCGTCACCATCGGCGGGCACACTACTGGACCGTCCACCGGCGTCCCCCCAAGCCGATGTTGGTGTTGTTCACGCAGAATATGCAAACGGGAAGGCTAGCAATGGTGACGATAGACATTGACGAAGGCACCGACGTCAACCCGGACCGGTGCAACTGCCGACGATCGGGACGGGACGGATCATCCTGTCAGATTGCTGCTATCGAACAGAGCCGCGGTAACATGGAGTTGTCGGTGCGTCGATTCGAAAGCCGTGACGGCGACATGGACTGGAACCTGGCCAAGTTGGCTCTCGGGCGGCGGGGGGAGAAGGAGTATGCCGCTGCTGCTTGGAAGGACGTCCGGCGCATCAGCATCATGTTCCCGACTCCCGAGGACAGGTCCAAGTTCGGAGGGACGCCCAACATCTGCCAGTGCAGTGCGAGAACGGAAGCTGAGCTGAGCCAGTGCCTCAAGAGACGTCACAAAGGGTTCCTCGGGCTCGTCAGGGAGGCTGGGCGACAGCAACTCAACGAATATCATCGGGCGAGATTCGAGTCGCAGCAGGATGTGGTCCGCGGCATGAGAGACGATTATCGATGACGGGTTAAACAATCGATTGCGGCGGAATGCTGTGCGTTTATATGGGTGCCCGTAGCAGATGTAGAAGACCCGAACATTGGGGCAATGTTGTACATATTGCAGGTTTGCTGTTGCGGCGTCAGGAATGGCGAGAAGGGCGGCGGATCTGATCAGATGGAGTCGACCGGGTTACATCCACGACCTAAAAGGGCTATTCGACGTGAAATAGACTCGAGGGGATAGAGACAGCCTGGCAGAGACGTGGGATGGCCGGCGAAGGCTAGAAATGTCAATGTTCCGTCCACGAACAGACTGGGTTCACCTCGTGGCTATGCAGTCAAGCGCGCCACGTTGCGAGTTGCGAGTTGCGGCAGTACCCAAGATCGCCCTCCAAATTTTTACCTTGTTTGATTTCCGAACATTTCCCCATCGAGACGCGAAATGGGTGAGCTGGAGCGTGAGCTGGAGCGTGAGCCGGGTGAGTGGTGAACCATGCGCTGTTTGTTGTGGGATTCCAGCGATCCGAATCGGAGATGCCGCCTCGTTCATCCGCAAACTTCCATGACGTCTCTCTCCGGTGAGTCCCTCAAAAAAGAGCCGTCCCTCACAGGCGGAGTCCGCCGATGGCAGAAGTAGGCTCGTCTCGCCCGTACGCATGGAGAAAGGAACGCGAAGAATGGCATTGCATTCATCTCGCCCAGCCGTGCCGAGCAGCTGCATCTCCGAGTCTCGGCAGCGGACTGGGCCAATGAAACAGGCGCAGCGTCGTGAAAGTCGACGCCTCTATCTCCCGGGGATCCCCTACTTGACTCGTTTGGGATGTTTCCTTATCTCTGGCGCAGCGTCGGCGTGCCTGTCACTGGGTGGCCCTGTCTCTCTGTCTTATCTCTGCGCCAGCTCGGATCTGGAGCAGACAGACGTGGCTCCTTTGGGTGCTTGGGAGGGCCGTCTGGATGGTAGTAGTCGGGTGGTGTCGCGGGTCACATCTGCCCATCACCTTTCGGTGAGTAGAGGACGGTCGTGGAAGTGGCATCAGGATGAGGGAGGTTAATGTGAAGCAGAGTTGTCTGATCCTTGATCCGTACGTCTTTGGCGGAGTTCAATATTCGCGCACGTACCATCCTCAAGATTGTCGGTGACTCTTGTCGAAGCCATCCAACTTGTAATCTACACAATCTCTCTCAATGGCTTGATAGAATTGTCTGGACAGTCTCCCTCGTGTTTGTCCATCTATTGAAACCGATGAATGTTCGAGAAACCTCGGCTTACATGTCTCGTCAGCCCGTGACCGACGGCCGTGAGTGACATCGGAGAAGTTGGCGTCGCCTCCGGGTAGAAGAAAAGTCCAGTCGCGCGCAGCGCAGTGGACGAGCAGCAGGAATGTAACGTGTTGCACTGACTTGAGCCTTGGCTCTGATCTCGCTTCTTTCGCCGCTTGCCGCATCCTCCCGGGTCTGTTGTAGCCCACGCCATTAGGACGTGCCCGAAAAGTGTGGGAGACAAGACGGCGGGATGCTCCTGGTGTGCCACGCGGGAGCGATGCCGGGGAGTTCCCCCACACTCGCCCCTCGTGCGTCGAGGACTTCAAGGTTGTGTTGGTTGTTGCGGCTGCATCTGCATCGACATGTCCGTCTCGTCACTCTCGGACATACCAAAGCCTGTTGCTGTCTTGATATGTCCAACTACATGCTCTTTTGCTTGTGTTACAACAGAAGATGGTTGTATCCGATGACCTCTCGCCACCCCCGGTCCCCAAGCAAAAGTAACCCACTCTCTGTCCCCCCCATATCATTCTGATCCTGGATGAAGATACCGTCGGCAAGGGAGCAATCCATTCTGGCTCTGTGTGCTTGGCTGTCAATCACACGCTCCCCCCGGAGACGGCGCTGCGCTCTCTCAGCTACGCTGGAACCGGGCCCGCCCCTCTGGACACACTTTTTTGTGGTTACTATCGCCAGCCATTCACGTCGTCCCGAGCCGCTTATCCCACTGATAGTGGTCGAAGCTAATTGCTCGAAACTATCAACTAAAAGGATCCCACCCCATGCAGACGATGCTCGGGTCAGATTGATATATAAAGATATCCACAACGCTGTTCTGATATTCGTTGCTTCGTCGATACCGTCGGATCAAGCAAGTTCCTTGCCTTTCTTGCCTTGCTCTGCACTGTCGCCTGCAAACCGACGCTTCGTTCCGGTCAGTCAACGCTACTCGACCACAGAGGGGTATAAGACGTAGGCCAACGACGCAATGGATGAAGACCAAGGCCCTTCGCAAATCGTCCCCGGGACGGCTCCCAAGAGAACAGTGGGGGACCGCATCCGCGGCGCCAAGAACCGGTTCTTCACGAAGGATGGCCTCGTCGGCGACTACGACTATGCCTTTCTTTTCCGGCCGAATCTGCCCTTCATGAGGAAGAGCCAGAGAGCCGCGCCTTTCTTCGGCCTGAACGACCGCATGCCCACGCTCCTGGCTTTGCTACTGGGGTTCCAGCATGCCCTAGCCATGTTGGCCGGCATCATCACGCCGCCCATCCTGCTGAGCGGTGCCGCCGGCGCCAACCTGACCGGCGAGATGCAGCAATACCTCGTCTCGACCGCTTTGATTGTCTCTGGCTTGCTGTCAATGATCCAAATTACCAGGTTCCGCATCCTGAAGACCCCGTAAGATGAAATGCATTCCACGGACGTGCGATGCTCTCAACTCACACTTCTGTGCAGTTACTACATCGGCACCGGCCTGATCTCCGTGGTCGGCATCTCCTTCGCCATCATCCCCGTCGCCCAGGGCGCTCTGGCGCAGATGTATGCCAACGGATTCTGCCCAACAGACGCCGAGGGGAACAAGCTCCCTTGTCCTGACGGATACGGCGGTGAGTCTGCATATGTTCCTTTGTGAAGTTCGTTGGACACTGACATGGTGAAGCCATCATCGGCTCCAGCGCTCTCTGCGCCCTCATTGAAATTGTGATCTCTTTCTTGCCGCCCAAGATCATGCTGCGCATCTTCCCGCCCATCGTGACTGGCCCGACTGGTGAGTCCCCAAAGGTCCATTCGCAAGCCGGCAATTCCAACCCCTGACATCCGTCCAGTCATGCTTATCGGCATTCATCTGGTTGAGAGTGGTTTCAAGAACTGGATGGGTGGCTCCGGCCCCTGTGCCAACCCGACAACTGACTTCTTCGCCCGATGCCCCAACATTGCTGCACCTCACGCTCTTCCCTGGGGCTCTGCCGAGTACTTGGGCCTGGGGTTCTCCGTCTTCATCACCATCATCATCTGTGAGCGATTCGGCGCCCCGATCATGAAATCGACTTCCGTCGTCATCGGTCTGCTCGTTGGTAAATACCGCTTCCAACACCACCCATCCGAAATCTGTTCTGATAATCTGTGAACAGGATGCGTCATCGCCGCCGCCTGCGGATACTTCGACCGCTCCGGCATCGACAGTGCCCCTGCCGCTTCCTTCATCTGGGTACACACCTTCAAGCTCACCCTTTACGGACCACTCATCCTGTAAGCCCCGGAAACATGCTACGTCCCATGGCAGAGCGGTAGAGCTGACATAATGAACAGGCCTTTGCTGGCCGTGTACATCATCTGCGCCACGGAGGCCATCGGAGACATCACGGCCACCTGCGACGTCTCGCGCCTCGAGGTCGAGGGCCGTTTGTTCGAGTCTCGTCTCCAGGGTGGTGTGCTTGCTGATGGAATCAACGGTGTTCTTGCTGCTCTAATGACCATCACTCCCATGACGACCGTAAGTCGCTGGCACAGATTGATCCCTAAACATGCAGTGCGCCTTGCTAACAAAACAACGAAAACAGTTCGCCCAAAACAACGGTGTCATTGCCCTCACCCGTTGCGCAAACCGCAGTGCTGGCTACTGCTGGTATGTTTCGCGCTCATGGTCCCTCAACGTGACATCAGCTAATCTCTGAGTAGCTGCTTCTTCCTCATCATCATGGGTGTTTTCGCCAAGTTTGCCGCTTCCCTCGTCGCCATCCCCTCATCCGTCCTGGGGGGCATGACGTCCTTCCTCTTCACCGCCGTCGCCGTCTCCGGCATGGCCATCATCACAAAGGGCGTGCCATTCAACCGCCGCAACCGCTTCATCCTCACGGCCGGACTGACGCTCGGCTACGGTGCCACCCTCGTGCCGACCTACTTTGACAACGTCTTCACCTACGCCGGCGACAACCGCGGCCTGCGGGGTTTCCTCGACGCCATCGTGCTCATCATGGAGACCGGCTTCGCTATCACGGCCTTTGTCTGCATGCTTCTCAACCTCGTCCTCGAGGAAGAGGTTGAGGACACTGAAGGCCGTGATGTAGTCCCCACCACCGGCACTGTCCCTTTGAAGGACGCCAACGGCGGCGACAGTGCTCGCGGGGCTGATTCCGAGGATATACAGCCTGTTGGGCATAACGTCGGCGGCAAGGGTGACGAGAAGCTGTCTTGAGGGCATGGGTATCGGGTGTTTGGGACGGTTTTGGTGGGTTGGACAAAAAGCGTTTGAATTTGCAACTGTTTAGACACAGATGATGCATGACTACCCTCTCAGAGTTAATTAGCAATATCTTCACGGCCTCAACTTTGACGAAGCAATCCCATATCTACTTCAATGGTTCGTCGCGCGGATGGTAAACATGACGGAAGTTGTGGACCACGATAACACCACAACGTTCATCGACATGGCAACGAAGCTAAAACACAATTCACGCATGCGCTGTGTCCCGGTGCCTCTCGCTCTCTTCCCCTACCATAGATGACTACAAGACACAAATGCTGCTTGGGCTTTGAGAAACAACAGGCCCAGGGTTGTCAGACATACAACGTAGATGAGAGATGGCAAAGTTTCATGAAATGTACACCATCAGGTAAATCAACAATAGGAGCAATGAATTCTAGAGAGCATCAGGCAGCATCTGACCGCGGCAACCAAGATTCTGGTATTAACAAAGCCGGCGAGTGCAAGAATTATCGGTCGGGTAGTAGTACGCCCAGGACTAGAATCTGAGCACCCAACAAAGCTAGGTATGAATAAATGAGTTACTCCCCAAAATGCGCACCGCTTCAGCCCGCGACGCCCAAACGTAGCCCTGTTTTCTTTTGGTATCAAACCCGCCCAAGCCACTCGTAACCAAAAGAGAAAAAACATGTTTTGAGATGCACCCATACAAGTATTACACGAATTCACGGCTCTTTCGGGCGAGAACCCGCACATTGTCAACGAACGCCTCAACGAGCTGTTGGTATTGGTGCGGCTCGTTCCTCATGGCGCGGCGTTGTTGGTCGATGACGATGTCGGGCGACAACTCGATCTCAAGCTCATGCTCTTTGTCAATCCGGTGGGTGTTCTTCGGCAAGTCAGCAATTTCCTCAATCACAGTTTGCTACGGGGATCAACTTACTCCGGGACCAGGCATTGTCTGCGTCACTTGGGTCAAGTCGATCTGATAGTGGTTCTGTTTATAACTGAGACGATCTTTGTTCCGGTCGGGGAACTTGTCCGCATGTCCAACGGCCATGCTTTCCAGTTCCTCAACGGATCCGTCCCATGCCATTTCAAGGTTGATACTGATACGACAGTCGAGCGGGCATGTCGGAAGATGGAGGTGGATGTCGGCCACCCGGGCTTTGACAATCTTCGCCAGGACCTGCTGTGTTTTCTGGTCATATGTGACGCGGACCTTGATCGACCGTCTGCCGGATAGAAGGGATCGAACACAGCCCGGAAGACGAGCTTGCAGAGCATTTGGCAGTTCGTAAAACTTGTCGATCTCCCGTCTATGTTTGTATTGCACTTGGACTCGGCCTCGGGCATTTGGGTTCCGCGGATCTGTCTGAACAACCATATTGTTCAGGAATTCGTTGAGACCTTTGTGCTGTGCCTGATGAAAAGAAGCGTTAGTCGCTGCGACTTCCTGGGGAAAAGGAGGAGGGGACATACCTCGGTCATGCTGCTTCTAAAGGCAAGACGGCCGGTGTCGTGTAGAACACATTCCGAGCCGATTGCCCTCTCGACGCGATCGTTTGTATCTCTGTCGATGAGCTGTCCCATCTTGGCCTCGATCTCGAACTGGACGCCACGCCCTATAATCTCTCCAGAGTCGGGATGGAGCGTCACGTTCTTGAATAGAAAATCGGCAATCGTCTTGGACAATTCCTCGTACGGCCGGGTTCCAAGAATGCTCTCCTCCCACGGGCCAAGCAGACTCTCGGCCTTGGGTGGTTCCTGAACCGGCGGAGCTGTGGATCGCGCAGCTTCTGGTGAAGTATGACGGCTGGTGCTGTCCTGCTTGACGTGCTCAGGCTTGCCATTGACGCTGGGTGGACCTCGTTTTTGTAGCTCAAAATTGGCCAGCTTGAGTCTCTTATTCTCTCGAGCGTTCCATGTCTGGGCCCAAATGGGAGGCGTCGTGTGTATTTTCCTCTTTCGTTGCACGACGGGCGATCGAGAGAGTCTAGGTCCGCCATTGACCTCAGCCGGCGGGGGTCTTGGCTCCTTCCGCTCAAGTTCTTGCGGGCTCAGGTCTCTGTCGGCAAGCTTTCTCTTGGCAGGTGTCGCGGCGCGTTCGCGTTCGGGTTCCACCATATTGGCAACACTTGGGTGCGGTCGCGCCTCGGGTTCTGTGAGCCCACCAACGCTGCTCGGCAAACTCGGAATTCGGGTCTTGGGGCTGACGCTAATGCTTCTGTCGCGTTCACTTTGTGATAATGATCTTCGTTCGTGGCTGCTGTGGGAGCTAGGCATGCGAGGTGGTGGTGGTGGTGGTGGAGGTGTGGCTTGGGCGAGGTGTGAGGCGGACAGTCTCTGTTGATAGGGACTTTGTGGTTGCGCAAAGCTCGGTGCAGTGGAAGATTGTCGAGGCCCGGTCTGGGGCGGGCCCAGTGGGGTAGGAGGCTGCGAAAGCTGTCGGTTGTACTCGGGCGGCGGATGCGCCGTCGCCACAGGACTACCGTGAGGATACGCTTGACCGTGAAGTTGCTGCGGATGTTGACTATGGGCAGAAGTAGGTGTAGGAGTAGAATGTGTTGATTGCGAACGCTGGTGAAGATACGGATGAGCGCTGACAGGGGTGCCGATAGGCGGCGTTTGAGGCATGTGCTGCTGCTGCTGCTGTTGTTGCTGCTGTTGCGGGTACGAAGGAGGCGCCGTCGCACCAGATGGATGAGAATGACTCTCTCTCGGGGGATACGCGTTGGATGGTGGATATTGGTGTCGTTGCACAGGGCTGGCAACTTCTTGAGGCGGACCAGTTGGAGGAAAAGGGTAACCTCCGCTGGGTCCGCTCACGGAAGACGTCGGCGTGTGACGGTAGGGGGACGGCCCGGGCATGGACGCACTCTGAGGAGATCGTACATCGGTGTACGGAGCAGGAACACCTGCCTGCAGCGGCGGTGGTACTGGCCGACCGGGATAGGGACCGGGAGTCTGATAAGGTGACTGCGGAGGATATGAAGGTGTTGAGGCCTGGGGATGCACGGCGTACTCTTGAGGTGCTGGCGGCTTCCCGGGGGACGAGTGCAAGGCGTGGCTGTATGCTGATTCCCTAAATGCGTACGCCGTCGTGGCCTGGGAAGGCGGCGTCGGAGTCTGCTGCTGGTAGGGCAGCTGCGGCGGCGGTTGATGCTGCGGATGCGGATGCGGATGCGGATGTGGGTGCGGGTGTGAGTGCGGGTGTGAGTGCGGCTGCTGCGGCTGCTGCAGCTGCTGCTGCTTCGGCACGAGAGATTGAGAAGAAGCGTGAGCATGAGGATGGGCAGGATGGCCTGGAGGAGGGCCGCCGCCGCCGCTGCCGGCAGCAGCAGCAGCTGCGGCGGCGGCGGCGGCGGCTCGGGGGCGGTCCCCGTCGTCGGACGTGTTCATCAAACTTCTCAGATCCATCGTGTTGACGACAAGCGTACCGTAGTCGGCCGAAATCCCTTACTCTTGCGTTCTGCTGTTTGAACCAGCGCTCCGCCCAGCTTCAGCTCCGATGCAAAGTTTCAGCTTCGCCCCTTCAATCCCAACGGCTCATATGTGCGGCGAAGGGGAAACGGGTTGATGTACGGCGTCGGACAAGCTGTCGATCGCGAGGGGGGTTGTTGTACAGGTTCGACGCGATTCTAGTGATTCGAGATGGATGCGCAATAGGCAATCATCACGTCGTCATGATCAGGAGGAACAGCAGGTCGATGTAATGGGAGTCGTCGGCGTTTGTCTCGTCGTCGGTATCAGGGTTCGAAGAGACAGAAAGGAGTGGACTAGACTGGACGGAAAGTTACGGCCAAGTAAAGCAACGCATGCGCGGCACGGCAAGGCAGTGGTCCAAGGGGGTCGAAGGAGGAGAGCTAGAGCGCAAAGGCGGCGAAGGGCCTAGATTGGTTTGAAGCGAATCGAACTGAATTGAATTGGGGTATGGTGCGGTATTCTCGAACTTGGAGGAGGCAAGCGATAGCAGCCGGCGAACGTCAAAACGAAGACCGCGAGGGCAAGGGCGAGGGTTCGAGAGCTCGTCTGTTCGATCGGTGCGGGTGAAGCAGCGGAGGGAGTCGTCGCAGATCGGACGTCGTGATAATCGAACGGACGCGGGAGGCGGAGGAGCTGTCAGGGGATGCGGTTGACGATGCGATGGGCGGGGATAGAGTCGCAAAGTGCGGATTTGAAGCCTTGGTGTTTGTTTAGGCGCAGAGTAAGTATCAAAAAGTTGAGCCTCGAAATGATGGCGGATGTCGTCGCAGCGCAATTACCAATGTGGTTGCGGATGCAGGTGGACGGGTGTAGCGACAATTTGAAGGTGAGGCACGCAAGGAAGAAGCTGAAGGTACGGATATCTCAGGAAGAAAACATCTTGTCCTCTGTTGCGGCTGGGGACTTGGAAAGAAGAGAGGGTGGGAAATTTGGAGCCCAAAAAGAAAGGATGAAAATGGATTGGTCGCGCGCCGATCGCAGGCCACTGCACCTCCAAGGGCTCCGGTGCTGATACTGGTGCTGGTGCTGGTGCTCCGAATGTAGGTGCTTGGTTTCTGGTGCGGGTTGGTGCTCGTGCTCATGCTGCATCGCCTGCTTCAAGGTAGCATCTGTCAGCAATGGCATGAAAGACGGACGGGGCTGTCAGAGTTGGGGGGCGGGGGGAACAGGCAAGGAGAGGAGGTACTTCTCCTAGCACCAGAGTGCGTATGGTAGACGAGGTAGATGTGCGATTTATGTCCAAGTCATCTTACCTTGGTATGGTCGCCTAACCAAGTCTATGTTGCTTGTATAACTCGGCCGGGATATCAGCAACGAGGGGCTTCTCTTGTTCAGACCTCTCGGTGAGAGAGCTTCGGAAGCTACAAATGTACGCTCACTGTTTGCTTCAGCGTTTGTACATTGACTATTGACTGCGGACTGTTGACTGGAGGAGCCCTGCCTGGACTGCGCGACTGAGCAGAGCATACAACCTTGTCCAGCGTCCCACGGTGCGTCGCTCGAGCCCGACCTCCTTGAACCTGTCGGGGATTTTATTTTATTTTCTGTCCCCCCTGTCCTTTTGTCGACCAGTTCCACGTTAGTTGGCTTTGTTGAAACGGTGGAGGCCGGCGAGAAGACCTGTCGGGGGACAGGATGATCCGTCCGCCCATGTACTTACTGTGTACTATGACGCCCTGATGCACTAAGGGAGATACATGCATAGACTCATCAGGGCTGTGCTGCCGCTTTTGTGGGCCCCCATCGATTGCGCCAGAGGCTCCGTCTGATCGTGCCTCCCACTTTTCTGCCCCTTGCCCATGCTTGAAATCATCCAGCGTCCAGGCGGCAGGGCAGGGCAGACGAAGGTCAACAATCTCCATGCGGTACGAAAGAATTAAATATATATAAGTTATATATATAAAAAGAAGAAGAAAAAAAAGAATGAAACTGAAATGCAACAAACATTTTGATTCTCTTCCTATGATTGCTGCCTCGGCCTAGTCTTCCCGTCATAACGGAATTGGGGGGGAAACGATACCCAACAGGGCGTGAAGACAGGCTACCCTTCATCACTCGTCCATCCACCCCTTGAAGATGCGTCGTCACATCGTGGTCGTCACCCGCTCATCAGCAACGCCGCGTGTGAGCGCCTCATTCATGCATCTCAATTGCCGTGGCATAAAATAAAATAACAAACGTGACAGACCATGACGCCGACTTGATAAGACCCGTTCCTCTGACCCCCAGCCGAAAGGATATCTGAAGCCCAATCTTCCACTGGCCTCAGAGCGGGCCTCACCAAAATACATCGAGAGAGAGGTTAATCTCTAGTCTACCACCTGCTGCTTGCTGCCTCGCCCAGTCAAGAAATTTGGAAAGGCCGTGCCGCCAACTTTTACATGCGTCATGCGCCAGCTATGCCCTCAGGGCCTCCATATGAATGTCTCTTGCAGCAAGCTGACTGTATACTTTCCTGTTCGCGCTCTTGTCCACAAACTCGTTTGTCTTTATCAAAACGGTCCAAGTGTACTAGGCCAGTCGGCTTTTGCTGTTCGGCTTCGCTGTGGCTTCCGCCTTCTGCTGCCGGATTGCCGTACTGCTGATCTTGGACGCAAAATTCTCCGTCCTGCTCGCGTCGTCGCCGAGGTCGTTGGCATCGAGCACGTCGACTTCGTATGTCTCCAAAGGCTTCCACCCAAGGGCAGTCCGTCGGTCGTTGACGGCTTGTCCGCCAGACCGCGTCTCCCCCGAAAACACCAGTACGTCCATGTCTTCCTGTGTAATCGTCGGGCCAAACGGATCTTGAATCTCGACACACTCCACCGTAATGGCGCCGTTGCGGAACGTCGCCTCAACACGTCCCGGCTGTGCTGTAACCCCCGCGACCGGACCATCCTTCTTCTTCCATCCGCCCTTGTCCAGCTCCAGGAGGGACGAGAGAAAGTCAATAATGTATCGAGCTCTGTCGTTCCAGGACTGTAAGAACTCGGCGTATTTCTTGTTCTTCAACAGCTGGTCCCCTGTGATGCCTACAATCAGACGACAAGTCGACGTCGAGTCCTTGACTGGTACCCGAAGAAGAAGCGCTGCGGCCGTCAGAAGTAGTTTGTGACCTGGGTGTAAGTGGTCAAAGGTGCCCCCCAGGCACACGGTGGAATATCCCGGTGTGCTCTCTGGGCTTTTGGCTTCTGGGCTCTCAAGATTCAAACTTAGTCCTGCTTCGACTACAACCAGTTGTGACTGGAGAATGGTTTGCTTGCCCTCGGCGAATTTTAGATATGTGGACAGGGTGCGATAGCCCTGCTCGCTGTTCACATGGAAGATAAAGGTCCAGGGGTGGTATGCCGAGGCGAAGGTTGGCAGGTCCACGACGGTTGTGTTATTGGGTTCGATGGCAGCGACGAAATCGGCAGCGAATCTCCGGTTGGCATCGTGGTCAACCAGGACAACGCGCGCATCGATGGAGCCAGGGCCTCCATGGACGTCTGTGGCGATAGCTTCCTCGGCGCACACAACGGCGATAAGGCTGTATAGGCCAGCGACAAGGGACTGTGCAGCTGCCCAAGAGAGCGACTTGGTTTTTGGCGATGCCCCGCGGAGAAGGGGGCACACGACGGCCACTATGAGAATGGAGGATCGAGTTGGCTTCTTGATCTTCGATAGAACAGCCAGCAACGACGGACGGTAGGCGGCGCTTAGTGAAGCGCGCGATGGCGGCCGGGGCGGAAACGGCAAGAGGAGTAGACTCGGGTAGTCTTCAGAAGTCATTGTTTGCTGCCCGAAGATTGCTTTCGGTATCAAAAAGAGTGAATATGCGCAAAGTGAGGCTGGAGTTCGAAGAAGGCGAGTGAGTGCTTCACATTCAAGGCAAGGTAAGTGAATGAGCTGAGCTGCGGCAAGGTGCCCCTCGGCACACGAATCACGAAGCGGGGGACAAGTTGCTGGAGCTCAGCAGTGAGGTCACTGCTGTATTTACTGGACCTGAATGTGTAAACTCAGATGGATGTCTGGTAGGAAACAGAAACCCGCCAATGGGAATGGAGGCCCCGCCGAGCTTCACCCGGAGCTGCTTAAACCTGTCTAGCGTTTCAAGCACGTGGTAGTTATGTCAGCATTCCAGCCTTGGAGATCTGAAAGCATCCACAGATCCACGCGCAGCTTTCTAGGTTCTCTCTCCAGAGGCCCAGCTTCGTTCTGCTGACTCATCATTTTCAAAGTATGGTCTGTGCTACCCCACTGCCAGGACCACACTGAGGAAGGCAAAGGCGAGGCGAGTGCGGTACGTACCTCGGGGCACTGAATCGGCAAGACGAGGCAGGCAGACTTGCCTGACGTGGATACTGTAGCGTGCCCTGGCTTCTCTCTGTGCTGTCTGGCTGCATTCGCGCCTTTGCTTTCGACGTCCTTCTTCCATCATCATCAACGCCTCTTCGGAGCTCACATCAACACCCCCAAATTCCCAAACACCATTTCCATCCCGCCATCACGTCCCACACGACCTCGTCTAACCGACCCTGACCGGACGTTATCGAGTCTATCCGATCGTGCAATCACATCCCCACCTCCCGCAGCCAAGCTCAGCTCCCGTCTCCGTGGCCACCTCCGACAATGCCTGGCCTGGTCTCAGCTACCGGAGTCCTGGGCTTCCTGGCCGATGAGGAACATGACCTCAAGGTTTTCGCCCTTCAGACACTCAACGATGATATTGACACCGTCTGGACCGAGGTTGCCGGTGCTCTGAGCCAGATGTAAGCTCGATCCTCTGTTGTTTGCTTGTGCGTCGATATGTTCTGGTATTGACAATCCCACTAGTGAGGCTCTCTACGAAGACGAATCTTTCCCTCAACGGCAGCTGGCCGCCCTCGTTCTCGCCAAGGTCTACTATCATCTTCAGGCCTATAATGAGAGCATGACCTTTGCCCTCGCCGCCGGCGATCTCTTTAAACTGGACGCCCCAGGTGAATTCGAGGACACCATCATTTCCAAGTGCATCGACCAGTACATCGCCGTTTCATCAGCCAAGCACATCGTTCCCGAATCGCCCCAGAACGACAATTCCCTCCCTGCTTTGGCAACCACCTTTGCGAGCGGCGCCGCTGATGGATCTGCCCTGATCTCCCCCACGACGCCCTTTTCCCAGACGACTCTTCCCTCCAAGTCTCTCCTCTCCCGCGTCTCGACCGACAACGCCATCCTCGATCCCACATTCCAACCGGTGAAGGAGGGTCGCTCCGGTTCCATCGCTCCCATCAATGACCAAGCAACGCAGGCTGCCTTGCAACGTGTCATCGAGCGTCTCTTCGAGGCCTGTCTCAAGGATGGCAGATATCGTCAGGTTGTTGGTATTGCCGTCGAAGCTAAGAACCTCGAGGTTCTCCGTCGTGTCATCAAACGCGCTAGCGATGACGAGAAGCGTTCTGAGATCAAGTCAACAGACGGCCCGGGCCCGGCCGAGGAGCTCATGGATTACGCCTTAAGCATCTGCATGGATATTGTCCAGGAGCGGAGCTTCCGCACAGAGATCTTGCGCTTGATCCTGGATCTTCTTAACGACATCCCAAACCCCGATTACTTCGCCATTGCCAAGTGTGTCGTTTACCTGAGCTCCGACGAGGAGGCATCCCGCATGCTCAAGCAGCTGATCACGAGCGGCGACCGTAATTCCGTCGCCAATGCCTACCAGATCGCGTTCGACCTATACGACAACGGAACCCAGGAGTTCTTGGGCAAGATCATTAACTCCCTGCCGTCGGGCGAGCCTGTCAAGGCGCCAACAAGTGATGCCACCGAGGAGGAGTCTCTGCTCGAGAACCAGGAGTCTCCCGAGGAGGAGCTGTCAGAGGAGCTTTCCAAGGTCTACAAGAACATCCGGTCCATCTTGAATGGCAGCAAGACCATCCAGCTGAACCTCGAATTTCTCTACCGGAATAACCGCACCGATTTGAGCATCCTGAACAAGGTCCGGGACAGCTTGGAAGGTCGCAACTCCATCTTCCACACTGCTGTCACTTTCTGTAACGCATTCATGAACCAGGGTACCACCAATGACAAGTTCTTCCGCGATAACCTCGAGTGGCTCGGAAAGGCCGTCAACTGGTCCAAGTTTACTGCGACGGCGGCCCTTGGTGTTATCCACCGCGGCAACCTAACACAGTCCCGAAAGCTCCTCGAACCGTATCTCCCGCGTCAAAGCGGCTTGAGCAGCGGCTCCATCTTTAGCCAGGGTGGTGCTCTTTACGCCTATGGCCTGATCCATGCCAACCACGGCGCTGGTGCTCTCGAATATCTCAAGACCCAGTTCACGTCCGCCGAGGAGGAGGTCATTCAGCATGGCGGTGCTTTGGGTCTAGGTATTGCCGGTATGGGCACTGGCTCCGAAGAGATCTTTGACAACCTTCGAACGGTTCTCTTCACCGACTCCGCTCTCAATGGTGAGGCTGTCGGTCTTGCCATGGGTCTTATCATGCTTGGCACAGGTAATGTGCGAGCGCTGGAGGACATGATCACCTACGCTCATGAGACAACCCACGAGAAGATTGTTCGTGGTCTGGCCATTGGTATGGCATTGATCATGTTTGGCCGCCAAGAGGGTGCCGACGCCATGATTGAGGGTCTCCTCAATGACCCCGATCCGACTTTGAGATATGGCGGCATTATGACCGTCGCTCTCGCTTACTGCGGTACTGGCAGTAACAAGGCTATTCGCAAGCTGCTGCATATTGCTGTCAGCGACGTCAACGACGATGTCCGCCGTGTCGCGGTCATGAGCTTGGGTTTCATCCTCTTCCGAAAGCCCGGCAGTGTTCCCCGCATGGTCGAACTGCTTTCCGAATCGTACAACCCTCACGTGCGTTACGGCTCTGCCATGGCTCTGGGTATCTCTTGTGCGGGCACGGGGTTGGACGAGGCCATTGACCTGCTGGAGCCCATGATGAAGGATCCTACCGATTTCGTCCGCCAAGGTGCTCTCATCTCGCTGGCCATGATCATGATTCAGCAGAACGAGGTCATGAACCCCAAGGTCGCCGCGATTCGCAAAACTTTGAAGAAGGTTGTTGGCGATCGTCACGAAGACGCCATGACCAAGTTCGGTGCTTCGCTCGCTCTGGGCATCATCGATGCTGGTGGTCGCAACTGTACTATTGGCCTCCAGACCCAGACTGGTAATCTCAACATGGCCGGTATCGTTGGTATGGCCGTCTTCACTCAGTACTGGTACTGGTTCCCCTTCACCCATTTCCTTTCGCTCGCGTTCTCCCCCACCTCCATCATTGGTCTCGACCATGATCTTGAGATCCCGAGCTTCAAGTTTCACTGCGCCACCCGCCCCAGCCTGTTTGACTACCCTCCCGAGCAAGAAGTCAAGGCCGAGGAGGGCCCTACCATGGTCGCTACGGCGGTCCTGTCTACAACCGCCCAGGCCAAGCGAAGGGCCCAGAAGAAGGAACGTGCTCAGCGCCGTGAGAGCATGGACATCGACTCGTCTGCTAAGCCTACCGTCTCTGACAAGATGGATGTGGATGAGAAGAAGGAGGAGAACAAGGAGAAGAAGGAGGGTGAGGCTGGCGAGAAGGAGGCATCAGTTGCTCCGGCCGACACCAAAAAGAAGGGTGAAAAGGAGAAGGTTGGCTATGAGATGGAGAACCTGTCGCGCGTGCTCCCCGGCCAGCTCAAGTTCATCAGCTTCCCCACTGGCCGTTACAAGCCGGTCAAGAAGGTAAAGTGACTCCAATCCTTAGCATGCCAACAACACACTGACATGTGACAGCCTACCGGAGGACCTCTTCTCCTGCAGGATACCCAACCGGATGAAGAAAAACTTCTCATTGAGGAGAAGTTGAAGAAGGTGACGACTGAGAAGGCCCCGGTCGCCGGCCAGAGTAACGCTGGTGGCTCGTCAGCGGGCTTGACGCCACGCCAGCAGCAGAACATCATCTCCCAGGCCCTTAGAGCTGGCGCGGGCGGTGATCTACGCTCATTGAATGAGCTTAGCGAGCTGCTCGGCCGTCAAAGAAGAGGTGATCTTGCCGGCGCGACCGATGAAGGAGGTGCTGCTGCTGCTGCCGGCGTTCTTACTGCCGTCGACGAGGACGGCGAAGGAGACGAAGAGGCTGATGTGCCGAGGGAGTTTGAGTACTTCACGGACAATGAGGAGGATGAGGATGACGAGTAGAGATTCTTGCTAGCGGGCTACTAGACCATGTATTCCGGAGTCGAAGCCGTTTTTAGAGCATAGAAAGGGGCGGCGTAAAGATGGTGGACTGCCACTCTGCCAGGGACAGTCGGGGGCAAGAGGACTTGCCGGGCTGTACAGTAGTGTAACAATTGAGTACTCGGTTATGAGTTCAATACTTTGCTTCTATCCAGGCCATGTCTGTTCAAGCTGATGGTCGAACTCGGATACCATCAGGTACATGTCGCGTCGTGCCTCTCTGTGCATGGATCGAGACGCTGTTGGTGGCTTTGAATAACTTGCCAGAGACAACGTTGCAGTTGAGCAAGCGGTTGGCACGAGGAAGATCGGAGCTGCTACGCGACTTTACACACGTTATCGCTTGCGCGTAGGATAGGGCCAATTTTTGAAACGCAGTGGCTAGCAGGACTTTTGAATGAAGACAGCTGACGAACAGCAACTTCTGCATTTCTTGTTCATTATACAGCGAGCGTGCCAGAGTGTGTCTACATTCTCTCTAGAGTTCATCACGTCCTCGACCTCACAATACTCTGCTGCCAGGGGTATGGACTTCATCTTCCGCTGTCGTGTGCACCTTTTCTGGCAACTTGGGGTTCTCGACATCGCTGCCGTGGCTTGTCCCCTCAATATCCACCCCATCTCTTGTCCAGATCGTCCGTTCAACCAGCGTTTCCTTTGCGGGTACAAGCCAGCTCAGAGTGGTGTACAGGAAGATCGACACGACGAAGCCAAAGAGCCAGTCGAAACTGTACAGATGCTGTGCGCCCTCGGAAATCTTGACCGCAGGATAGCCACTGATTGCCAAAGCCATGCCGGGCAAGCTAGGGGCGACCGGCACGATGAATGCAACGAAAGCCCGCCAATTGCAACCTGCCACGTATCTGTAGCGACCATGAGGGTCATATAGGCCTGGTTGATTGCAAGAGGAATCGTCAGCACGCCTCTGACGCACGGAGTTATAAGAATGACTTACCTGGCAGGTCGTATCGTTGGCGTTTCACCAACCAAAAGTCGGCCGCAAGTATCCCGCTGATAGGGGCAAGAAATACGGCATAGGCGCCCATGAAGTTGAGGAAGGTGGCAGCGCTGGCCAAGATCTTCCAAGGCACGAGAACCCAACCACCAATCACCGCGGCTATTAGTGATCCCCGCTTGATGTTGATGTAGCGTGGGAACATGATGGTCAGATCGTTGGCCGCGCTGATGGAGTTTGCCGTGACATTGGTTCCTACCTGATGATGGAAACACAGGTCAGCATTGGGTAATGAAACGGTGGTTACGAGCACAGTATCTACTCACTGTCGCGATGAACCATGCGAGTGCCGCAAAGAAGGCAGCACAACGCCCACCAGAACCGTTTTCCAGCCAGAGACTGACGATATCGAGAGGGTTCCAGAGATATTCTCCATGGAACGTTTTCGTCGCCGATGTCGTGATAATGCCCATTGTCCCGCACAAGGTGAATACGAAAGGGACGAACGGAAGTTGCACCAGCTGCCCGTTGGGGCTTTTACTATACCGCAGGAAGTCGGGGATGTTCACTCCCATAGTTGCCCATTGCCCGGTGACGCTGGACATACAGCTCAGCCAAAGCCAGGCATACTGCGCAGTCCCCTTGGGGACCTCGGGCTGCAGCTTAAAGATCTCGCCGCCGCCGCCAGCCTTCCTGACTGCCCAGCCCAGGGTTCCGAGGACGACAGCGGGCGTGGCGATGAGTTTCACGTAGAAGAGCGGCCGGAGCTTGGTTGGGTGAATGAGCAGCATGGGTAGCTGGAGGACCCAGAAGAGGAAGAAACTGGACGACCATAGTGAGCAAACTGAAGTCGGGAGGGACAAAAGCTCGGGCCCCCCTGGGCTGGTCAACTTACGAGCACATTCCCATAGAAGTGATGCCGGCGGATTCGGGCAAGGTGTTGGGGATTCTTCCGTAAGAAGGGGCCCATGAGCTCAGCATTATCGTGATGCAATATGACCCATTCGCACACTGAACGCCTAGCCAGAACATGGCAAGGACTGCTCGGCTCACAATCGCAAAGTAACGCAGCCAGTAACCAAAGGAACCTGCTGCGATGACACTGAAAGGCAAATGCAACCTACTGCCTATGGCACCGTTCAGAACCATCGCCACGGCAATACAGGTCGTTCCCACAAACATGATGGGAATGCTCTCTCTCCACGAAAGGCCCACCGCCAGTATCGAACCGGCAGTCTGCAGTGTGGAGAGGTTCATGAGATCGCTGCTCCAGTAGGCGAGAATGGTCCAGATGCTCCAGGTCTGATGCTCCAAAGTGACGGGGTCCATATCCTCGTTCGTCTAAGCAAATCATCAGTCTCACGCTGCTTGCGTCCGGTTAGAGGGAGATTCGATACCTACCCAAACTCCCTCGGGCGCGAGGGCACTACTGGAACGCCTGGGAAGTTCCCAAGCCTTGACCGAAGTACATCGTAGCCTCAGCTCTTCCCTGTTGAAACCCTTCATCTTCGTTCAAGGCCAAGTGACGGATTCCCTTGCTTGAGACACTGCTGGTGATCCTTGGCTTCAGATAGTGTCGTTGGGAAGCTTTCCGGGTATAACAAGTGTGCCGACGACCCTGCTGGGCTCAGTTGCATGGCTCCAAGCCACGCCGCATCGGGGGTTTGAGACATTATGTATTCGTCCGCAAGCAGACAGCTCGGTGCAGTCTAGCCCATCGACGAATATCACTTCCCCCGCCCCTCGCCCCCCAGCCCGGACACACTACCCATGCGGGATTGGCCCCGGCCAGGTCCGCGGGCTGCAGCTAGGAACTTGGTCATAATCCCCAGCTACCTACCCGTTTGACCATCCCGGTACGTGCACGAATTCGTTAGACAATCTCAAAAAATATACATTTTCCATTTCATCTCAACCGTCACCTTATTGCCGTTATCTCCTTCGTTGCTATCAGCTCTGCCTTTCATCATGGTTGTTGCCTCTCTCCCTCCTTCTGAATACTAGATGACTGGAATAGACGGACGAAAAGAACGAGGGATGGGGATGGCGATACCAGGACGAGAACTTGTGTCCGGCCTTTCTACCAGTGGCCTGTTTGATTATCGATCCGACTATCCGGGGGAAGAAATTCAAGATAGCAAGTCTGGGCAATGACTGGTGCTGATAACAAGAGAAGAACGGCATGGATGGTTATCAGGGTATCTATGAGAGAGTGCAGGGGTCGTTGACGCACAGCAGTGGGCAATCCATGGCCAATCGCAGCCAGCCACCTTATCAACTGGTGCTGTTTCTCATTCGCTTGTGTGAGGGTTGGAGAGAATGTGGCGCTGCGAGGCCGACGATACTATACGCCGCTAGACATATCTCGAGTAGCAGACGTTCAGAGATACAATTCCTTGACAAATCGTCGTATAATGGGAATAAGCTTCTGACAAGGGCTGACCCGATACGCTTCTCGGCCAACTGATCATGAAAAAGTAGGAGATTACGAGCAGAAGTATAGCAAAACCCTTTCAATCATCCATTAACCGTGCCCGCGTCTATTTTTACCATTGAACTCTATGCCTTCTTGATCTGTCGGCAAGTTAACGCCCTGCAATCGTTACCCGCCACCATGCTATCCTAATCCTCGACGGTATAACCGAGGATTAAGATCATTTCTTTGTCGCCAATCTCCCTCCCTCCCACGTGCGGCAATAGCGTTCTCGTTCTCGCCGAACGTCTCAGTGACGCTTCAAACAGCAACTGCAAGGTTCGTGGTTGGCTACTGGTCGCCGTGGCCGATCCAAGCTTCGTGGATCTTTGCACTAGATAGCCAGACTGGCATTGTAGGTGAAAGTCTTGTCGTCACCGTAGGGAAGCATCAACTCAAGTCACGTGGAACTACCCAATGTTGAGGGGTGCCGAGCAGTCCATTGAGCAAGAGACGGCTGCGTAGTGTCGGGCAAGATGTGGTGAAATATGAAGCTGCGGAGGCCATTCGGCATGACTGGACGAGGAAGCCGATACAGTACAAGGCGAAGTACTGCTCATTCGGAGAAGTTACGATCGTGGAAGTAAGGACCGTGGCTCTCGACATAATGTCTCCCGAGACGATCTTGTAGAATGCCGCCACGGCTGGAGGCGTTCTTGGGACCGTGGTCCGGTATTCCTCGTCGGATGATCCTTGGAAACGGCAAAACTACTGTTTCCGTAGGCTTCACGGTAGGATCCGCCTCGTCGGCGCATGAGTCGATAGACGCGATATGCCTGCGCTTGCCTTTCACTTTCGGTGCGAACCAAATGGAAACTGCGGTCTACAGCAGCATCACTACGTATCAAAGCGACGATTTACTGGTTGGGTTGGCGCTAGTAAGATTTTTGACCTCGTTCATAGTCGTGGGGTGCCTTGGCCTTGAAAACCTTGATGAGGTCCATGACCGCGTCGGTGGACAAGATATCGTTCTTGAGATTTTTGATGATATTAACACCCCAGATTGTGTCGACGCCGACTTCATAATTTCCTCGTAATTCCTCGTAATTGAGAAGGGATGCCTCGGTCATCCTGCAATCGTCAAGAGACTTGTCGGTCAATCTATATTGTCAATGCTGAGAAGGGGTATTACTGGACAACCATCTACCAGGACTGGCAGGAGAAGAACAGACGAGATATCAAGACAGAATCAGGAGCTGCAGGCAACGAGAGGGAAAGTCATTTGGGCCAAGCAAGACATGAGAGTCGCTGGCGGTAGATAAAAATCGCTGTTGCAACCTGCCACGTGTGCCAAGGAAAAGACTACCTTGAGCCAAAGAAATCAGCGCAAAAGCAAAGATATTGACCGAGTGTGTTACGCTAAGAGAGGAAAAAATTCATGAAAAATCGCTTGTTCGGATTCGAGTTGAACATGTGCTTAAAAGCCTGCGCCCGCTTTAGATGAAGCGGCGTGCAAGCTCCTCAAGTGCATCCTGCTTGTCCGAGAAGATGTTGATGGCTTGGATGAGCTTCTCCTCATATTTTCCGTTGCCGCTTCGAGTGAAGGCAATGCGCCACTCACTCTCGTCCTTCAGAGCCGCCTCAAAATCCTTTGTCCAGGGCTCATCCGGCCCTGCGGCAAAGTAACCGCCGACCTGCTCCGTCCAGGTCGATGCCGGCTGCGCAGCGAGGCCTCGGAGAAGGGCTGGCGATACGGTGACGTGCTGAATGCCGGCCAGTTGCATCACCTCGGCAACGGACGTCAGACTGGCTGCCAGTACCTGCGTCTTGGCCTTCTTCTCAGCGTAGTAAAGTTGTGCCTGCCTGCAGAAGTCAAATGCTTTGTGCTCGTCCACGTAGCTAGAGTTATTCACACGTCAGGCTCAGCTTGATCCAGTGTCTTGGACTGGCTAGGCTCTTGAACTTACCCGGGCACAAAATGGACCTTGAGCTCATTAACGTACGGAGCAATGTAGGTACATCCGGCATCGGCGGCCAACGCAGCTTGTTCCATGCAAAACATCGTTGTCGAAAGCGTGCGGATGCCCTTCTTCTCAAGGATGCGGCAGGCAGAGATTCCCTCCCAGCTCGCAGGTATTTTGATGCAGATTCTGCCGATGTCGAAGCCGGGATCCAGCCTCTTGAAAATTTCGACAATCCCTAGATGAGAGGGCGGCGCTATCAGCAACGCTCACACTCGAAGATATCGTGATATCGCAACCCACTCTCGGCGTTTGCGCATGTCTTCTCGGCCGAATATGACCACTTCGTATTGGTCTGGATATGGAAGTAACCCGTCAGGTATGGAATGAATTGAACTGACAGCCTGACCATCTACGCTAGCGTCAGCGAGACTGCATCCAACGACACAACCGTTCTTGGGTTGCTAAAATACCATGATGTCGACTGCCAGGACAATAGGGTCGACATCTGGCCACGTCGCGTGAGCCCAACCATGGGCATCCTTCACAGATTCTCGGATGAGTTTCTCATGGTACAGTTTGCCGTCAGAGGTGGTCTTCGTGAGCTCATTGTAAGCAATGGCTTGGTTGGACGTGTGGTCCTTGAAGGGGCCCAGCTCTGCAGCGACTATGACAATGTCAGTATCGATCACGATGGAGTCCTGCAGAGACAGGATTCAACGAAATAGGAGGGACTGGTACCATCAACGTCAAGAGTATCACAGTCAACTTGGCTTACGGACCTCAGCGTGTCCAACAGGGAACCGTCTTGCGAAGCCATCGTGATGCGAACTTGTGGTGTTTTCCGGGACGGCAAGGGGCAGGAAGTGAAAGCGGCTTCACCGAAAGTGGATTGATTTCAATACCAGAAGAAACACACTCAGGTACAGGACAGCATAGGTCAGAAGAAAGGCGAGGGAGGTGTAATGAGCGCTGGAGTTATGAATACAACAAGGAGGAGAGGGAGCTACACATGGGGAAAAAACGCTCCTCCACCGGCTTGAGCAATAAATCTCACCTTTGCATCGAAAGGAGGAGGCCAAAACATTGACCCCTGAGATGGATACCTGTTGACTTGGCCTGGACTAGCACCCCGCACTTTTCTCTGGGGGGTTCTGTCAAACGATGAGCGCGTTAAGCTATACAGAGCTTGAACCCAAAATGCGGTCCGCCGGCCATGTATACGCCAACTAGAAAGGCTTGAGAGGGGAACACCGGTGTAGGGGTTCCCTCTGGACATCTGGCATGCGCATCTCTGCTAATGTGGGAAACCTAAGCGCAACTGCACACCCGTGACCTCCAGAAACTTCTGCATTCTGCAGAACGAACCAATCCACCTGCAGAGCACCGCGGACGGTTGTCAATCGTAACGACGATGGAAGAAGTGGACTCTCTGCTGGTGGTAGAGGAGAAACGTGGGGTCCGTCCCTTAAGGTTCCGCCCCGCGTCATCCGATTGCGGCCAGGCAGTCCACGGGCAACTGTTTGATGCGTTGCATCGATTGCGGAGCCTCTTTCAAACCCGCCACAGTCAGTTCTCGACCAGAGCAACGGCCCTTCGTGAAAGGAACTCCTGCAATTAGACAAACATTACTCGCAGGTCGGTCTCTTGCTCTCTCGTTTAGTCGTCTGTTGGGGTTGGGCTTGGAGGTCGACGTGATCATGCTGGGTCCTTTCTTTTTCCTCTTTTTCCCCCTTGGGGAGTAAGGAGATCCCTTGATTGTTTTAGGAAGGGCGAAGCGCAATGTGCGAAACCATTCTCACACCCTAATTCTTCACTGTCTGTCCCTCAGTGTTACTTCTTCCGAGCCAAGGCAGAGAGACCCATGGTGATCGCGTCCTACGCAGAGTACTCTGCACAGCAGGACGCATGTTCGTCGACTGTTCATTCATCCCTTGTTCAACCCCAAATCGGACAGCAGTCGATGATTGTGTGTTGCTTTTTGGAGGTACACTATGAAGATTTTGACGTTTCCGTATGGGGAACAATGCTATATCTGAAATCTTTGTTGGACTTGTCCAGGGCCAAGTTTATACCTGCAACTCCTTCGTCATCCAGACACAATCAACCGAGCGGGCTGTTCAAACCCTTGCTGAGTTTGCAAGGGACTGGAAACGGCTTCTCATACTTGCAGCCTTTTCCAGTCTTGACGTACTTGTCTGGACAGTTGGCCATGTGTGGCGGCTTGCGCCAACGGTCTCCAGGCCAGACGTCCAAGCTCTAGCATGTTTTTCCAACAATACACGATGGTGTGTTCCGGGATGCGATCATGTTCCATCCCGTTCAGAGATTCTCAACCTCTTATCTGCCGCCCCCTGTCACCTTACATGGAGCTCCATGTGGCGTCAACATGTGTCGCGGATCAAGCAGGCGCAAAGTCGCGTATGAAGAGCACCGTTCCATTCTTGAGCGTAGTGCTTAGCACTTCACTCGCCGGGCGATTTCTTTTTCTTCAAAGACGGCGGATCTGGCAGTTTCAACTCCTTCCCCTTGGATGTGGCCGTGCCCATAGCATTGCCTCAATGAACAATGAGAATGGGGATTCAATCATAAGAAAGAGTACTCTATAGTTATCTGAAAACGCCCGAGGAATATCGAAGGTAAATTTCATTTCTTGTTTCTGTCTCGTGCAACCGGCATCATTTCTTTGTTACGAATCCATTGATATGAGAGCACTCTTCCTGGACAAGTTTTGCCGACACATCACACATCTCATCTCGGTTTTCCTATCCCCTTTAATTCGTACCCTCACGCTTCTGGCAATATCAAATTGCAGTAGGCTTTACCAACCCCCTGCATACTCTGACTACGCCATGGCAGACTCCGAAAACGGGGCTCCCGAGCCTCAGGAACGATACAACGCTCTCATCAAGCCAACTGACGATGATTGGATAGCTGTCCACGACAAATTCAAGGACTTGCTTGCCAAGCCCACCCTCCGGACAGAACAGATATTGAAAACGTACTTTACAGTGCATGAGCGAAAGCTTTTCATGTCTGCCACGGAACCTCGGAGCTTGAGGGATTGCCAGGAACACAACACTAGGCGATACCGGACCTTGATTGCTGGTAGGTTCAAGGACTGTCACCTCTCGCTGGCGATGAAGTTCACAATGCTCTACTTTGGTCTACCCGTCGAACCGATTCTGTCTGAGCTGCTTCAGTGTGCGAGGCCAGGCTTTGACGTGGAAGACTGGGATGAGCTGTATGATATTGAGGTTCGCCCTCCGTTGCACTTCCTTACAGCCCACGATCAACGAAACTACGGACGCGATCATATGAGAGGTTGGTGGCAACCTCACGCGCTATCAATTGGTCACTCACAATATGTACAGGTACGGAAGCTCACTTTAGCACCATACCTGTGCCAGCTTCTCAAATGCCAGAGAGCACCGGTGCTCAAGGATTGAGCCTGCGAGGAGGGGCCTACAACGGTGACGACCTAGAGATGGAAGATGTGGAATCCCTGCCGAATATCCATGTATCTCAAAATGCCAGACAACGACACCAACACGCAACTGTTGAGGAACTCGATGATTTCGACTATGAGAAGGACGACGTCGATGGTGATATCACTATCACGGGAGTGGGAAACTCAACCAGGACAGCTCAAGCCGTTGGTCTTGATGTTGGGCACCCAGCACCTAGCTTCACACGCCGTTTGTCAGGCCCAAAAACGAACTTCACGTTGCCGCCCATCAGCAATACCTCTGGAAACGTCGCGAGCAGGCCCAAAACGAACGTCAAATTTGATGAACAGTCAACTGAGGCTCCCCAGCTGGACGATTGGATTCCTCTTCACGGCTATCAGGGTCGTATAATGTTCAATCCCAACGACTTATCCACGTTCCAAGAAGCTGCTAGAAAGCTTCTGTCTCTCCGAAGACGCGATGGATGTGATATAATGCTGGTCGAGTTTGATCGAAGATCCAAAGGAGTGACAAAAAGCTTCCGTGACAAGATTCCGCACAATCCAGCCGGTGCCTTGGCGAATCGCCTGAAGCACAAAGCCAAGTCGGACCCCAACTGCGCCTGGTTTATACTTCGTGGAGGCGAGTCACATCCCACGGAATGGGAGCCACAGGAGGCCGATTTCTCGACGAAACTGGTCAAGCTCAGCCATATGTCCAGCGAAGGGCATGAAAATATCTCGTACTGCAACGTCCCGTCCCGCAAACTATACTTTGGCATCAAGACTCCGGGCAACAGGGTTTCTTCGCCAAAGCCGTGGGGGGCCAACCAGTACATGCCCTTTCTCACCACGGCGCAACAAGTCCTGGTGGGAACGCCGGACAGGCCTGGAGCAAGCCATTACGATCTCGTCATCTCTGAGGATGATGGTCGTGCCAGGGCATGCTCGTCGCGCTGTTATGGTGGCATCGAGATACACCGTGGGCTCTGGGATGCGATGCATCCTTATTTCACTAAAGGGAAGCCGTTCAAGGTTGAAGCCCGTCCGTTGCCTAAAGACTCCATCGTATTCTACCTGCCGGGAGGCGTCAATGACTCTCTTACGTTGAGGAACCGAGAATGTCTTCGCCAAAAAGGTTCTGAGGACCCTTATCCCGACGCACTGCGTAAGGTCGAAGCGATGATTAGGGGCTTGATCATGCCCCCCAACATGTCGTCATTTCGAATCTGGCGCGGAACCGACTACTTCAACCCACTGGTCAGTAGCCCAACTGGGGACCACGAGCCTGTTTTGTGGAAACCTCAGGACCATGAAGCCCCAAACCAATACCAAGATCAAGAGGCGCTTTCCAAGTTTATCGTCAATGCTGTCGACGACCGCATCGACCCTTGCCGGGTCTTCGTAATCCAGCCTCTCGATGGGATCAAAAATTCATGCTATATTGAGACGCCTAGGCGTAATGGCTCGGCTGAATTTCAGGTGGAGCCGGACACGATGGAAACGCTCAAGTCAAAGATACGGAACTTGTACAAACGCGACCCGGAGGTCCAGTATGATCCCCAACACCACAGCATACTCATAGAGCCCATCTTTGAGGACGGCGAGTCCGGGCAGTGGAATCCAGCCCGGTTCGTCCTGCGACCGGATGCTGCCGACTACGAATTGGTCATGGTCAGGCGTCTTCTTGTCACGCAATCGATGCGTGTCTCGGTCTGTAAAGGCGACGAGCTTGACTTTGGTATGCATATTGTGCCCCGAAGCCTCCGTATCTTGGTAACGTACTTAATGGAATGCAGTTAAGAATGTGGCCAAAGAGTTGGACGGCAAGAACCAATGGGGCCCTCGCTATGGGCAAGTAACGCCATTTCGTGCAGAGTTGTCATTGCCTACCATTGCGCAACCCACCGAGAACCACTCGATGGCCTCTCGGAAGCAGTCTGAAGAAGCGATCCGAGGGAAGCCAAAGGTGCCTAAACAGCATCCGCGAGAAAGTAGTTGGTGGGTACAGCCAAGCGTCTACGATAGTGGTATCTACCACCCATCCTTCCCCATCAACGCACCTCCGGTTGAGCCGGTCATGCGGACGGGAGGAAGCCGAGTACCCATTGTCACAAAGAACGTGCTTACAACCACCGAACAACGTGAGACACAGAATGCCTTATGGAAAACCCGTAGCATGGTGCTCGACCGACTCGGTTCGTGCCCGTATCAAAGGTGCAACTTCACCCACCGCGTGGACGAGGACGATAGGCTTGTGAGGCACCTAGAAGAAGCCCACTCCGGTCAGAAGTGTCCTTGGTGTGGCACCCAGTTCTTCCCTTTCTGGTCTCGGAAACAAAAAGAGGAGCACTACAGGAGTTCACATGCAGACCAGCTCCGGAAGATATTGGAGCAGCCCGGGAAGCCTGCTCCATGTTGCCAAACGTCTCAGATCACTGCCTCTGGAGGGCCACGCAACGCCACTGCACCGTTGACGCCACCGCCGTCTTCATTCAAGATCATGGAACGAACGCGGCTGCCGGTTGGACCTTTGCCCCGCCCAGTACCGCCGCCCAAGGCGAGTGAAAAGGAGACGGATTACCGCTACTGCGATCGCTGTGGCCGTGATCACACAGTTCTCAGCGGCCGAGCTGATCGGGGACATCACGATCGTGTTTGCGTGCCGCTGGCTGAAGGGGCCGGACTCTGCACCTTTTGCGAGGCATGCGGAGATCGTGAATGGAAGACGGAGCAGGACGCTAAGGAGTTTGCGCCGTTTGACGAATATCCACACAAGTGCCGAGGCACCATTCATCGCGATAAACCGCATTGCAAAAAGTGTGGACTCCCCATGAAGAAAATGACGGACGAGGCTATCGATAGGCATCGTACGTACTGTGCAGGCTATTACGGTACCGTGGGCTGTTTCTGCCCGTACTGTCAACGGCACTTTGTGAAGGATAAGACCCAAAAGCCGATGGAGGATATCAAGAAGCACATTTCGGAGTGTGACGATAGAGGGCCTAAGAAAGCGACTCCCTACGAAATTTACCCAGAAACGTACTGGAAGGACAAAGATGTGCCAGTAGACCCTCTGTACGTAGGGCACGCTGCATCTACAACGCTCGTGAGAAAACAGCGTCGTCCCAATGGCCCTACTCGCTACCTGAGCCTTCCTCTGATGTGGTACGAGAAGTCTGGCCCGACGCCGGTGCAAGATCCCCCGTCCGAATGCACAATTCCTGGCTGCCGCGAACCCCTCTTCGGCCTAACGTCTTGCGAGGTGCTGGCGCATTTCGAGACGAATCACGGCGGCCAACCGCAGAAGCAGTGTCCTCTCTGTCACCTCCCATTCAGAAGGCCAAAGGATGAGCGTAAGAAGAACCCTGAGCTTGGGGAATGGGAAGCCAGGAAAGACCAAGTCTCCCACATGGAGTGCCACGTCTACCAGCTCTGGGACATCTTGGTCACAAAGGGAGCGCCTCCTTCCACCGTGAACCGCGAGCCTTTCTACGCCGGACACAGTCTTTGGGATCCCAGCAATGAGAGAGCGCTGGACCGGCGCGACAAGCGGTGCCCGCACTTTGATAAATGCGGCACCATGGTAGGCTTCATGAACCAGCAGCAGTGGAACCGCCACATGGAGACGGCACATGCTGCCGAGGACTTTGAAACGCGGGTGCCACGCGACAGGGCGGCCGACATACAAACTGCCTTTGAGGACCGTAGACGGCAGAGAATACGTGAAGGGAAGCAGCCCATGGCAGGACAAGTGCGTCCGGTATCTAATCCGAAGGAGACAGAGCAGAGGAGGACAGGCGTCCCCGGACGAAAGTCTGTAACTCTGGGCCCTGCTTTTCCACCTCCGGAGCAATCTGGAGCTAGAGGAACCCAACCTGGCGGCGAGGTTCCCGAGGCTGTTCGTTCCCGAGGCGTTGGTTCCGAAGGTGCTCACCCGCGCACGCAACCCGAGACACCTGTGGCCGGCCATACAAGGCAAAAGGGGTTTGGCACAGTCGCAAAGGCCAGGAATGCCGGGGAGAAGCCCACGAAGCCCGTGGAAAAGACAGATAAGCCCAGGAAACCTACGGGAGGGCAGACGGGTAAACACCTCAGCAGGCCGGCGTTGGGCCAGAAGTCGTCTTCGGGCACAAAGCCAAGTACCGGTTCAAGCGCGGCCACGGTACAGAGCTACGACGCAGCAGATGACATGTACTGCTCACGTTGCTTCCGCAAGGCTCCCAAAAGAGGATCCAGAGTACAGATTCCCGATGGCGATCCCAGTAGGCAAGAGCAGATAGATGTGAGTACAGCGTGGCCTCTGACGGCTATTATGACTAATGGCAAGCTAACCGGTATTTTTCCTCTCTCATTTCACAGGCTCATTCGGACCCAAAGCGCAGCTGTCGAATTCGACCACAAGAGGGCCGCGTCAAGTTCAATCGCGACGGGGAGCCCATTTTGCCGAGCAGAGTTGGGTGGATTCGAAAGGGTCCTTTCAAGTTCACCGAAATGAAAGAAGCCTTTGTTAAGAACAATCCCGACCTCGAGAGGACCATGTGTCCAACGGATGCCCGCTGGACACGCGCATATTCTAAATGGATGCACGATCCGAACAACGACAGCAATAATGACGTTTGGGGACTGCCTTATAGACCAAAGAAAGGCCAGAATGGGGAGGACAGCGAAGAGGACGACGGTGAGGATGACTATGTTGAGGGAGATGAGGGAGAGGACGATGAAGACGAAGAAATGGACGAGGGAGAGGTGGAGGAGGGAGATGAGAATAATGGCAGTGACGGGGCTGAAGGCAATTCAGGGATTCGTCGCCAGAGGAAGCGCAAGCTGTTCCGAGGAGTTCAGCCTCACGATCCGACATACCGTGATCGCGGAGACGAAGACGACTTGAGTGAGGAGGATCCCAGCGAGTTGGTGCCGGAGAGTGGGGGTGAGGGAAGCGGCAACACCTGGTCTAGTGGTGGGAAGCGGAAGCGTGATACGGCGGATTCACCGGGACAGACACAAGCCGGCACGAAGAACCAAAAGAGCCAGGAAAGGGAGCGAAAGAAGGCCAGGGTATCCGAAGGGGCCCAAGATAGCAAGTCGTAGAGGGCTGCGTGTCTGCTGAAGGCGGTATCGCGGGAGAGGGTGTCCGCGTATGCTATTCAATAGGCCTGACGTCGCTATAGAGCTGTATGGTTTGCGTGAGCCCTTGACACTTGTTGTATTTCATCATTCTTACAATGACAAACAGTTGTAAGCATGGGCTACTTGATGATTGACTTGTCGTTTGATATCCTCAAGACCATCTCGAAATAAAAGTTGATTGAGGCTTATCACACTAGCTGATTCGACTTGACGCAACGGGCAGTTCACTTAAAGTTGCAGGGGCAGTGCTGAGCTACAGTGAATAGCAAATAAGAAGAAGAAACAAGGGACCGCCGTCTCCGTCGCGTCGGCGACTAACAGGGTCTGGGACAAGTGCCGAGACGTGTCAAGCTCGGGCTACGACGGTCTTCGACGTTCACGTGGGCGGATTTGCGGCTTTCATCGGTCTCCATGTATGAGTGCATTGTTGCAGCAGGACATCGTGTCATGGCGCACGAACGTCATTGGCTTCGTGTCTATCATCGGCTGAGAGGGTCTGATAACGCGGGTAAGGTGATTCGGGACGGGACTTGAGAGGAATGTCGGGTTAGGTTGTGAGCTGAAATAGAGAGAGGGGGATGTGGAAGGACGTAGGTCAGAAATGTAAACACTCGCTTCCTCAGTATCTCTCTCCTTTCTTACCCGGTGTCGGTGCACGTACCTTTACAAGATAGCCCATCCCATGTTAAGTACGGATACTTTGTCGGCGACCTCGGTGTCCTTCGGTGTGTGTGATAGACAGTACGTACCCAGCTTGCATAAACCCCGTTCGTCCATTTATGCAATCCCATTGATTTATGAGGACGGCCATCCACACCCACCGACTTTTCTTCCCCCTCATAAAATAGGCCAAAAAGGTCAAAAAGGCGCAATCACGCCATCGCCCCGGTCAGTCACATCATTGTCCAAGCTCCACACCAGAGCCGCGCCCTCGACGTCGTCGTCCACCAAACGAAGCACTATCTCGTCCGATCCAGCCATTCATCTCGCGAAGATCCCCAATGCAACCGCCGCGGCGTCTATTTAGCGAGCTCTTACAGCTCTCGACCCGGCGGCCCGTCCCTCTGCGTCCGGCTCGCTCGTCTCTGCCTCTTCCCCGTCCTCTAGACGCCATACACGCCCCTGCGACCGCTAGCCCTCCTCTTCCTCGCCTGGGATGCCGTCTCTTGCACGCCTCTGTTTGCTCGAGACACCCCCAGCCGATACCCGCGTCCTCCTCTTCCTCGTCGTCCGCCTCGACGCGCCGTGATGGCCAGGAGCACCTCCAGAATCACACAAGTACCCAGCGAGGGGGCGGGCGCGAACCCCCACGCCGCAAGGGCCCGGCCACCGTTCGCACTCTACTCGCTAGCGGCGGTCTCCTCTCCCTCTTCGTCGGCCTCTCGGAGCCCTTCCATCTTCCCCATGAAGATGATGTCGATGATTCCAGCCCGGCAGCCATCACCGACGACCGCGATCCGTCCCTGCCACGGTTCGCGCTCTCCGAGGTCCGTAAGCACGATGCCAAGTCCAACAGCCCGTGGGTTACTCAGGGCGACAAGGTCTACGACATAACCGAATGGGTTGGAGCTCATCCTGGAGGTGATGTCATTCTCCGCGCTGCGGGAGGGAGCATTGATCCCTACTGGGACATCTTCACCATTCACAAATCGCCCCACGTCTACGAGATCCTGAACCAGTACCTCATTGGCTTCATCGATTCCACCGACCTGGTCGACGGCAAGCCTGCTGCTCAAGAGATAGAGGACCCCTTCGAGCACGATCCAAACCGTGACCCCAGGCTCATAACACTCACCCCTAAGCCTCGTAATGCGGAAACCCCGCTAGATGGCCTGGCTGACAGCTACCTCACTCCCAACGAGCTTTTCTACGTGCGCAACCACATGTGGGTTCCCCAGGTCGAAGAGACTTCCGACTACACGCTTAAGGTTGAGCTTCTTGACGGGTCCATCAAAGAGTACACCCTCGATGACCTCAAGACCAAGTTCAAGCCTGCGACTGTTGTCGCGGTGCTCCAATGCTCCGGGAACCGCCGAAGTGACATGACGCGCAATGCCCGAAAGACCAATGGTCTCCAGTGGAATGTCGGCGCTATCTCTTGTGCGGAATGGCAGGGTGTTAAGCTCTCTGACGTTCTTGCCGACGCTGGTCTCCCTGTTCAGCAAGCCATGACTGGGGACTCGGAAGCCAAGCACGTTCAGTTCACTGCCCTTGAGGCTTACGGCGCATCCATCCCCATTGAGTCTGCCCTAGACCCCCGTGGCGATGTTCTGCTGGCCTACTCCATGAATGGCAAGCCCCTGCCGCGAGACCATGGCTATCCGCTCCGTGCCCTTGTGCCAGGTCACGTCGCCGCTCGATCTGTCAAATGGCTGAACCAGATCACTATTTCTGACGAGGAAAGCCACAGCCAGTGGCAGCGCAAAGACTACAAGTGCTTTGGGCCCAACGAGACGAGCCCCGATTGGGATCGCGCAGCGCCAATCCAAGAGATGCCCATCACCAGCGCCATCACAACCGTCACGTGGGGTGACTGGAAGACTTCGGCCAAGGAGTCTGCGTCGGACACCAAGAACAGCAACGGCCGTGAAGCTTCCCTCATGGGTTATGCTTACTCTGGAGGCGGTCGCAGAATTGTACGTGTTGACGTGAGCCTCGACAATGGCAACACATGGGACCAAGCTGAACTGCTTGACGAACCTGAGGCCGCTTCGTTGAAAGCCGGGCACAAGTCTTGGGCCTGGAAGCGCTGGAGGTACAACGGCATCGTACCCCTTGACGAGCGAGGCGAAGGGAATAAAAAGTGCTCTACTCTTCTTGTCAAAGCAACGGACGAGGCCTACAACTCGCAGCCGGAGAGCTATGAGGCCATTTACAACCAGCGTGGCAACCTGGCCAACGCCTGGCATCGCCTGAAGATCTGTTCTGAGTGTGCCACTGGGGCCACGGTTGCCGCTGACTGAGATGACGGCGCGAACCTAAAGACAGCGACAGAAGAGACGAGGGCAAAGTTCAATCACGAGTTGTAGTGTTTCCATTTTGGCGAGGTTTGTTTGGGGAAGCAGAGGCGTACCGCGGAGTTATAAGCAAAGACGCATGGTCAACTTTTTCCCTTTCCATCTCACCCAGAGTTCCTGGCTACAGCTGGGCCTCTGTATTACTAGTCTATCGACCTTTATTTTATTGGCCTTCACCAACTTTGGTGACGGATAGCTGACTTGAATATATTTTGTTTTGTTCAACTTAAACTACCATTCCAGGTTATGCCACGTCCCGTCGTTCCGAGCCCATTCCTGGTGCAACACTGACTCGTCACACCAGACGAAATGAGGAGTTGGTGAACCTTAGTATGAACAACTTCCACATTGGTCAGCAAAATGATAACGGCATTCATTGAAAAGGAGTCCTTGCAGTCCACGAGTGCAGCCTAATTTAAAAGCACACAAAGATACGAGGATGGTTTCTAGTCAAACGATCTGCTGTCCTGGTTGTCGTGCCGGGCAGTCACAAATGTCCTGCACAAATATGCCTCCGACGAGTGTCCATTTTTACTGGTCAAAGTAAAGAGCTCAAGGACAAACAGCAGGAGCTGGAGATGGTGAGTAAACTGGAGGAGTTTAGAATAGAAGAAAGGGTCTCTCTCTATTTGCGTTTACCGTCCTTCTCGCCCCTCTCGTTGCCCCTCCCGCCCACCGGCGGCCTCCGACTGGTATTCAGAAATTTTGCTGCACTCATCAACATAATCAATGGGAGATAGAACAGCCAATACGTCAGTAAGTGGGTTATTCCTAGTCGAGGGGGAAAACACACGAACTATACAACTAAAGACGGTGTCCTTGTAAAACATTAAAAAAGTGAGCTGGCTAAGGATGGGAAACAATACTAGTTGAGACTATGTCGTCGTAGCAACTCTTTGAGGGTATACGTAGGACACCAAAACTCTTATTGAATAACTCAAGATTTCGCTTTGATTTTCTCGTAGCCATCGGGCTAGAGAACTTGTTTTCGGGACATTTAGTAATCCAAACAGGGCGACAACGGAAACGAGGAAGGAGGGCGTTTTTACATTTCGACAAACTTCTGGATCTTGTTGAGCATCCATCTCATGAGCGTCTAGAATCTCGTACAAGCATCGGTGTCGTCTTCTCTAGAGATGTACGTAGGATTGATTGTACAAGGTCCGGTTGTCTCACTCCGAAGATGGAAAGCACATCAAGATATCATTCGAACGACAGACTGCCATCTTTTAAAAGTGCGCATAGCTTCTTGCGCGTCCCCCTTTTTGACATGAACGCCGGGTAATATACAACCTTGCTCACCCCTTTCCACCAAATGCAATCCGAGCCAACGACCAAGCATCTATGGACCTTGTGCCAACACATCCTCTGCTTGTGCGTCTAGTCATCATCAGTGTATCTGGGTCCGCTGGCCGCCGGCGTCTCTGGAGCTCCGTATGCGGCAGGTGTAGGTGCGCTGTAGTAGGCAGATGAGGAGGTAAAGCCACTGGCCGCCGGGGTCGGGGCACCTGCAGCCGGCGTTGGGGCCGAGTCGGCGCCCCAACCGCCTTGCCACCCACCGCCGGGGGTCGGGGCACTCGCAGCCGCTGGAGTGGGTGCCGAGTAGGCACCGGGCGTGGGAGCGTTAAGAGCACCCGGTGTTGGTGCACCGAGAAGGGCACCACCGGGTGTCGGCGCATCGTAACCAGACTGGCCAGGAGTGTATCCCCACGAGTCGCCTCCGCTGGCACCGGGCGTCGGCGCAGAACCACCATACGCAGGTGTCTTAGAGCCAGAGCCCCAGGCATCCCCTCCGTACGCTGGTGTCTTGGATCCCAATCCAAAGGCATCGTGGGCTGGTGTCTTGGCGCCTGACTGCCATGCCGGCGTCCTCGATCCTCCGCCATACGCGGTGCGGCCACCATCGCCGTAGGCAGTTCGTGAGCCATCAGCCCATGCCGGTGTACGCGAGCCCGAGTAGTCTGGGCCGCTCGACTTCCAAGCAGGAGTACGACCACTGGTCGGCGCGGGAGCTTGTCCGAATTAGTAATACTTTCAAAGAAAGGGGTGAAAATTTGTGTGCTTACTTCTTGAGCCCCAAGCGGGCGTTCTCTCCGAGCCGCTGGCAACTGGTGTTCTGCCTCCCTGCCAGTCTCCGTGTCCGCCACGACCGCCACCGGGAGGGCCACTGTGGCCTCCACGACCCCGGCCGTTGATTTCAATCTTGGCACCGGTAATCTTGTCCTTGAAGCTTAAATGATCCTTGGGTACAGTAATGGTCTTGCTCTTCGTATGTAGCTCCACTCGAGCGTGGGTATCCGTAGCGTCTTTGACAATACCCAGTAGGCCCTTGTAGCCGCCCTTTCTGATAATAACAGTCTTGTCGATCGCACGATCACGTCCCCCGAAGCTCTTGGGCGGCGCCATCTTGCTTTCGGAGCCGTTGGGGTTGCGCTTCATGGCAGGATTCATCTGATCCAGGTTAGGACCGGCCGAAAGCACACGCCCACCCTTGGCGGCGATGGTATTAACGTTGCCGGCCTTGGTGACGAAGACACCGGCGTTCTCATTGCTGTCGTTATTGTGCAAGAAGACGTAGGCGCGATGAATGTGGATGATTTTGCCCTGGCGCTGTTGACCACCATACTCACGAACGACATCATCGAGCCTAATTTCGGAGCCGTTCCTGTCGGCAGCTACGGCTATCTTTCGCTTGGGGAGTTTGTTGGCAATCTGTGACGGCATGACTTGCCGCGTGTCTCCATTTTGGTCGAGAACAACCACCGATTCGCGATCAACCTTAACAATGCAGCCGACGGTGGTGGGATCCAACTGGACCAGATCGAAGAGCTCGTATTGACCAAGCGAGCCCTGTCCACCAATGTCACTTGCTTCACGCAAATCTTTGCTAAAGACGGTAACTTCGGTGTTGGTCTGGTCGGTCAAGAAGGTAACCCTGTCTTCCGAAATCTTGACAACCATACCAACCTCATCCCGAAACCGGCTGCCGCTGGTGACCTTGACGTGGTCTCCGATTCTAAAGCGCTTCCTCAGGCCCTTAGTGGGGACTTCGATGACTTGGCCCGCAAGGACCCCTTCTGTGACCTGCATCGTGACAATGTCGCCCTGTACATTGGTGGCTTTTCCGATCACGCCCTTCTGCTCGCCTTCGTAGACCTCAATGATATCGCCGGGCAGGTAGGTGACATTGATGTTGCTGTCCTTGAGGCTGGACGCGAGGGCCTTGAGGTCGAGGTTCTCGGTGCCGTCCTCGGCACCGGAGGCGAATCTGGTGACTTCCTCCAGTGTCGGGTTGACGTCTGTAACCACCAACTGCTGGATCTTGATGTCCTTGACCTGAAAGCCGTTTTCGAACTCATCACCCATGTAATTCCAAACTTTGGTTGTCGGGTTACCCTGGATGTGCCTGGGATGCCGCTTGCGAGCTTCAGTCTCGTTGAAGAGACGTTGAGGCGGACGTGGTCCAGCCATGCCAATAGGGCGCTTTCGCTTTCCGTCAGGGGTAAGGGCAGAAGCGAGGGCGTCATCCCTCATTCCGTAATCAAGGCGGGGAATGAAGCGGACTCTGGCTTCAAGACCGTTTTCGGTAACATCGATAACCTGAGCGAGATCACCGGCGTGCTTGGCAGGCTTGCGCAGTCTAACCCAGGCACCGGGCTCCAGGGTAGGTGTCTTTGTGACGCGGAGCAAGTCGGGCATATCCTTGATGTCGACGAGAATCATCTTCGATCGAGGATAGACGTTGAACATGCCGTCGAGAGCAACCATGATATCGGTGGAACGGTTAGCTTCGACGTAGATGTAACCCTTCATGACGGAGGTAGGGCCACCGCGTTCAAAGGCTGATATGATGGCCAGCTCGTCCTTAGTGCCCATTCTCTCCTCGATTCGCTTCATAATGGAAAAGACGACCTCGCGCTCCTTGCCCTCCTTACATCTGACGGCCCAGATAGTAGGGTCTTCGACACTCGGCATTAGGAGGCGCTTAGGAACGACGGCCGAATCTCCGAAGCCCTTGTTCGGGCGGCGGTTGCCGTAACGCTGACGAAGAATCTCGGCCTGTTTTTCGGCATCCATGCTCGCCTCCATCTCGCGGCGACGGTCGAGTTCTCGGTGGCGTCTATCATCGTCGAGCCCCCCGCTTTCGGCGATGTCGTCAGGATGGGCATTGTCGATGAAGTCCTCTATCTCCTCGCCGTCTTTCTCCTCATCCTCGCCATCCTCTTCGTCGTCGACCTCGGCCTCAATATCGAAGAAGGCAGCGCGGCGGTCCTTTCTGCGCTTGCGGCGATGTCCCTAAAGACGTCCATGTCAGAGCCGGTACGTAATCAAATAAGATGAGAGCTTTGAATAGAGCTTCAAGCGTAGACGGATGTCTGACCCTGTCCGCAGGTGCTTGTGGATACTATGCGACGACATAAGCAGAGAGGCTTACCTGTTGTACATCGTCCTCATCCTCATCATCCTCGTCTTCCTCCTCTTCGTCATCGTCGTTTTGGACGACATCATCTTCGTCTTGTTCCTCGTCATCATCTTCATCAAGATCAGGAATCCTCGACCTGGAAGGGGCAGGAGCATCGTCGTCGTCGGGAACAGGGCTGCTTTCGCGTGCATGCTTGTCGCTGGTATCATTGTCGGGTTCCTCATCGGACAAGTCGGCGGGCGCGGGGTTAAAGTCGTCCTCCTCCTCCGAGTCGTCGTACCGATTGTGGTCGCTGGAAGCCATCTCGGAAACGGCGTGAGTTTCGATTCGAGATGTGCTGGCAGCTGGGAATGGGAAGGTGTCGAGAAGAGGTTCAGTCGAGCTGAATCTGCCCAAGGAGCAGAGCAACGAAGGAGTAAACTACGATCCTCTGAAATCTTGCCCAATGGGAGCAGAACCGGGAATGAGTATACGGAAGGACGGAGATGTAAAGAGCCACAGAGAGATTGGCTTCCGGATCGAAAGGATGATGAGGTGAGGTGAGGTAGGGCGACCAGAGGCAACGGAAAATAGAAAGCTCAGGACAGGCAAAGCCAGAGAGCCAAGGTTAACGCGAAAGACATCCGCGTCTGAATCGGGACTAGTGGGGTCGGCCCTGACTAACACCTGAGGCAAATCATAGTTTGGCAGCTACGCCACGGTGGATAAGCAGAAGGTCACTCACTGCAGGCAGGAGGACACTGAACACTTGTAGCTCCTGCATCCACTTTATAAAAGGTCTCTCTACCTGCGCAGTCTTCAGCGAATGAATGCGCTGCCATTGCCATTGCTACCTTTAAGTCACCATCATTTTAATCGATTGGGGTCATAGGATTGATTGAATGAGTACTGGATACTCGCTAAATTCGAACATTCTTCATCTGAAAGATATAATTGTATATATATGCTCATAATTGATATGGTCATCATGATATATTGGTAAGAGATGTACGGAGCAACCCGTTTGAAGCTGTTACGATCAATGGTGGACGCGCCATGTTGTTGGTCAGCGTAGGAGAAGACTGGTGAACAGTAACACATCATACTTAGTACTCAAATGAAAGTGTTTCTTCCGCGATCAGCCCCTCGAGCATTCCAATTTTCACTCGTTAAGGTAGCCCAGGGCGTCCTCTGCTGCTCCAAGCGCTGAAGTTCCAGCCGGCGAATGCCTCGGCTTGCCAGCTGCATCATCAAAATGCATTGTTCACTTGGGCTGTCTTCCAATTTCTGGAAATACCTTGGCCATTAATTGCCAACGAACCTTGACAACTTATGCCCCACGACACGCACTCATTTTCCTGCAGTCTTATGAAACTCTGCCATTCGGCCACCAAAACTCGCCGACTTGATGATGTTGCCAGGACAACAGATGAACGCTGTGGTCATAAATGAATTCGTCACTGTAAATCATCAATCAAGCCAGGGTCAAACACGGAAGGTGCTCATTACCGATATTAGGATTTCGATGAAATCAAAGTTTCTGAGATCGATCAGCCACTTCCCAAGTCAGATGAATACCTCATCCAAGTGAAGGCTGCAGGTGTAAATTTCGTGGATACTCTCTACGTACGAGACCGCACACCACGCTATGCAACCTAGCTTGCTGACACTAGTATTCAGGCCAAGGGTAAGCACCAGAACAACCAATTCCTGGTCCGGCCTCCCTTCGTCTTGGGTCTTGAATTCGCCGGCGTTATTCTCTCTACTCCGCCGGGTTCGCAATACCAACCTGGCGACAGGGTCTTTGGAAGTTGCACGGGCTCGTACAGCGAGGTGATATCTCTCGCGGCCTCGGCGCCTCTGCATCGCATCCCAGCAAAGTGGACGTTCGCCGAAGCCGCCGGCATAGCCGCCACACTCCCCGTCTCCTACGCAGCGCTAGTCCGAGCTGGAATCAAGCCTGGCCAGACAGTTCTCGTTCACGCGGCTGCAGGCGGGCTCGGCCTCATGGCTGTCCAGGTTGCGACAGCCATGAGATGCCGAGTCATTGGAACAGCAGGGTCTCCCGAGAAATGTGCCATAGCCACAAGTTCTGGGGCACAAATATGTGTGAACTATACAGAAGAACCGGCGTGGTGGGAGCATGTACTGGAACTGACCGAGGATAAAGGGGTCGACATCGTCTTTGACCCCGTTGACCTCGTTGATCAGAGCCTGAGGTGCATTGCTCATCGGGGCAAGATTCTGATCGTGGGCTTTGCCGGCATACAAGATGGTATGGAGCGCATCGCCATGAACAGAGTACTTTTGAAGCAAGTCTCTCTGATCGGTTATGTGAGTTTACACCTTGCTGGTGCATCTACACATTTGCCAACCCACTTTTGGCTAATACAGTGCCTACAGCGCTATGGCGAGAGCCTACGACGATACCCCGACGAGGAGAAAATCATCTGGGGTAGATTGCAGCCTCTGATAGAGAGCAATACAATCCAGCCCGTCGTCTACGAGATTGGTTACAACGGGCTCGAAGAAGTCCCCCGAGCGCTCAGAGATTTGATGAACCGGAAGATTTGGGGTAAAGCAATCATCAACCTGGACTGCAAAGCAGCGGACACGTTTCGGGTTAGGCTCTAGGACGAACATTCTACAACTAGCAGCTGTTTTTTTTTTGACATGTCAGGAACGAGAGAGACAGACAGGTGGGTGCGGGACAAATACTGGGCGATGATTATGACATTCCGTTGTTCTTCTCTCCCTACTATCCCCGCCGGTATATAGCCATCCTCCATCCCATAATTTTGTTCCTGCTCACCAACCAGGAGCCATATTGAGCCTCGGCGAACCTTGAATCTTTACCTCGACTATTCCAAAGGACTCCATTGAAACATGACTCATGGACAGTTTTCTCCTACAGCCGGCTCAAGTGCCCATCCCTAAACGCCAGGCTTCGCGATGCATATACCACAAGTGACCGGCCAGATCTATGAACAGAGCAGCAAGACGGTCAGATGAATGCTGCTCGTCGTCCTCAATCCCCTTCAGGCACCGGTCCGTCCGCACGTCTTAACGCCCCAGAGGCCTCTGCCTGCACTTACTCCCAGCCACTCCCCATGGTCGTTGCTCGAGAGGTGTGGGACCCACGCAAGATTTCCGACCTCGTAGTCGCACTGCCAGCTGGCATACGGAGTCCGGGTATTGTCAGGTTGGGCGGCACCGTTGGCAGGGGCACCGCCACCGAGCGAATGATTGTTATTGTAGACGTCCCAAAGCAGGACTTGGCAGTCGTCAGCTCCGGAGGCCAGGACACCTCGCCTCGTAGGCGACCACTCAATGGAGTTGAGGGAGCCTCCGTGACCCCGGAGTTCAAGAAGAGCCTGTCCGGGATGCCGTACGTCGAGGATACGGATGACGCTGGAATCTTGCGCAAAAGTGGCCAGCAAATGGGTATCGTGAGGAGATGTTGCCAATCTCAACAGAGGTGGGGGGTTCGACATGGTTTGTTGCGCGAGCGTGGGGCTAATGCGTCCACCATTGGCATCTTGGTATCTCAGATTAGTCTCAAAACTCATAGACAGTGACAATGGGCGGGACATACCCCGATCGTCCTTGCCGGTAGGCTCGTAAATGATTGTACTGTGCTCGAGGCTGCGCAAGTCAAACATACGGACGCTTCCGTCTTGGCCACAGCTCACGAAAACGTCGACGCTGTTGGCACAGAAGCGTACATCGTAGACCTCTTTATCGTGAGCAATCAATTGCGTCTTGGCCGTCAATGATGGGATATCCCAAATCGTACAAGTGGTGTCGATACTGGATGTGATTATTAAGCTCGGAGAGACCGTATTCCAGTCCAGCGAAGTAAGCGGTGCCGTATGATCGGGGGTCTTAGAGTTAGAAAGCAGCGCGAGAGGCGTCAGTTTTGTGACAGCGGGGTCCCTGCCTTGTCGATTGATTGAATTGCTCTGCGAGGCGGGGCTCTCGGAGGGGAGTGACCACAGACGAAGGTGGTCTCCGGAAGTCGCGAGGAGGTCGGTTGACTGCTTCTGAGAAGAGGGCGGCTCCCAGAGCAGGCGCGTTACGGGATAGGAGTGTGTGGCTTCGGCAACCTTTGAGAATTCGAGGTTAAACTTGGGGGTGCCCGGCTGGTAGACATCGTTGGGCGTCGGCACCATTTGGGTATCGAGGATTTGGATCTGGGAGCAGTGGCGTTAGTGCGATCCAACAACCAATGGCATGAAAATGGAATCATACGTAGTTGTGTCCGTCCTCCAGATAGCTTCCGACAGCTAGTTTCCCAGCGCCGTTGCCTTGAGGAGGCCATTTACACCAGTCAAAAGCATAGAGGGCCCAAGGCGCGAGGTAGTTGCTTGTACCAGGCTGGGCATTGGCGAGCTCGTAGGCGACGCTGCCTGGAACGCCATCGGACATGCTCGAATCGGCGCGTGGACGGATATCGGCCAGGCCCAAGGGCGTGTTGGATATGTTGCGCTGTGAGCCGGGAGCATTGTACTTTTGGTCTGGCGGAGACATAAATTGAGAGCCCGAACCGCTTGGAGTGGTGGGGGTATAAGGCGCAAAGGTCGAGGCACCTTCGTAATTGGCAGCCGGGGAGGAGCGAGAGTAGCTATGAGATAAGCTCAAGCTAGCAGGCTTTGAGGGCGCCTGGTAATCTTGCGACTGTTGGGGCTGCATCGTGGATAACGTAGGCGCAGTGTTGGCGGTGATGGCGGGCGGCGGTTACCGGGACCGCCAGGTTGCAGGACGTTGGGCACCGAGGAGTTGTTTTGGTACTGAGGGGCGTTTGGTGATGCCTGATCCAGCTTGATATGGGGAGCGGCGGGGGCAGCGGATGAGGAAGAGTATTCGCGTGGTGACAGCTGGCCGTGCTGCATCATGCCCGTCGGCATGTGCAATTCTTCGTGCTGGGAGCTGTAGGTGCCGGTGCGTCGCGGGGTGCCGGAATGGAATTGAGGCGGCGACTGCTGCTGTTGTTGTTGCTGGTTCATGGCAGCGACCGAGGAGGAGAAGGAGGAGGAGGAAGATGAAGGATCGGGGAATAAGGCGATGGAGGGGGTAAGGCCCGGCGGCCCTGATGTCTCCGTCGCAGTGGAGTGGGCGGGCAGCGAGTAGGTTGAGTCTCTGTGCGGCTGCTGGCCATGGGCCGGAAGCAGAGCGGCGGGAACGGAGGCAAGCTGTTGTTGCTGCTGCTGGGACTGTGACTGAGAGCGGGAATGGGTGCGAGGGTTGCTGGAGTAGGAGTGTGAATGCGAGTGGGAGTGCGGGTACGAATAGGAATGGGACTGGGAATGATGAGGCTGGAGGGAGCGGGCGGAAGCGGAGTCGATCGTGGCGGCGGGTGTGAGTGTGGCCGTGTTGCTGTCGCTGTCGTTATTCTTGTTATAGTAATCGTCGTCCCAGCGGAAGTTGGCGACCGGGGGTTCTTTGGGCACCGATGGTCCAGTTGCGGGTGTCGTCGCACTCGCGGCTCCTGGTGTGTATTGAAGGGATGAAATTGGAGAAGAACCCGGAACAGAAGCAGGAAGAGGTTGGTTGCGGTTATGGTTAGGTTGGAAGTACCCAGACTGGCGCTGCTGTTGTGGTGAATATGGCGAGTACTGGTGGTAGGAACACTGCGACGACACCGACGGCTGCTGAGAGTGGGATGACACAGCCGATGATGAAGGCACCGGATTGGGCAGCGGCGGGTGGAAATTGGCGTTGGCAGTGGCAGCATCCGTAGAGCTGGCAGTAATAGGAGTGACATTGGCACTGGCACTACTAGCAGTACTGACACTGGCACCGGCACTGGCGGCAGCAGCAGCAGAAGCTGAGGCGGCGTTGGCAGTGGCGGCGGCGGTAGGGACGCCAATAGAGCCCAGTGCCTGTGCCGCTTGGTAAAGAGCCGACGACGCGCTTAGTCGATGCTGGTGATGCGGCCGCCATTGCTGCTGTGGCTGTTGCTGTGTCTCTGGGTCGATGCTCTGCTGCGAGGCCGAACGGCGGTGGCCAGAAAATGCATCATTTTCTATGTGATGCGTTGTAATGTTCGCAGGACGGCGCAAAACGACAGGCAGCAGCACTCGTGGACAAGATAAAATGGGTTGGCGTGTAAAAGGGGAGGGGGGATACAGGTAAGGACAGACAGGTAATGTAACAATAGATGTTCAGGTCAAGAAACGAGACACGAGGAGAAAGAGGGGAGAGAAAGCGAGCGAGACGGACGAGACGACAATGGAGACAACAGCTGCGATCGGTCCCGCGGAAGACAAGGCAAACGAGCGGTGCCGCCGGGAAGAGTGGATGTCGTCGTGTCCTCCCAGATAGACTCAGAGTCACTCGAAATCTCTCTAGCACGACGAGAAATGGGGAAGCGAAGATGCTCGTATGTTGTATGACTTCTCTGTCTCCGCCTCCCGTCTTGTCTGTATGTTGTATGCTGATTGCTGTGTGCGTTGTTGTCATGGCAAGGAAAAATCACTCTACGGCATCACCCTGACTAATGGACTGCCAACCAGTTGATGGGGATGGACCTGCGACTGGGATTGGGACCCGAGACTGGGCGAGGGGACATACGCGTGGGCGTGGATCTGGGCATGGACCGAGACGGAAAGGCGGGTGCAAACGCGGCCGGGGATGAGGCATGGATGGATGGATGAGGCACGTGGGAAAATGGAGAAAGACGACAAACAAGAGAAGGATAGCCGCTATTGCAAGTTGTTTAACTGACTGATTCCTTGATCCGTGGCCTGTGTCTGTCCCGCTTGCGACAAACAGCCCAACCTTGACCTCACGCAGTAATGTAATGCCACCATCCTATAAAGTGCCTCCTGTCGTGGGCGGCTGACTATTGTGTACCACTTATATTGGGTGCCGGACTAACACGAGATGCTGCGGTTCGGGTCTGTTATATTGCATGTCAGGACAGAACAAGACTAGACCAGGTCGTGTTATTGCAGCGGTGCCCGACAATGCGGCATCAACGAGCACATTGGGAACCGTCACTGGTCGCTTCTGGACCCGGCAAACTGTGGGAGCCGTTCGTGCGGGAAACAAAGACTGGAGACTGAGCCAACTTATTGGTAAATTACCGTCGGTCAGATAATTATAGGGTAGACATAAGCAATATTTGTTGTCTCCATCAAAGCGCTATCAGTTTGTATATATGCGATTATAAGCTGTAGTGCTGCAAGTAAGGATAACAGATTATCGGATAGATGCTGATGAACTTTGTAGCTTCCGAGACCCGCCTGGTGACGTCTGTCTCTCGCTGTAGCAAGACCCCTACCAAAGGTTACCGCCTCATGCAGGTTTTGGCACATGCTCGAAGCTCGTGATGCTCTAGCTCCCTGTGCTACCTGAACTCTTGCTTCCCGTCGGCTTTGCCTGCATTTCTCACGTCTGCAGCAAACTCTACACGTTTTCATAGCACCTTGACAGTTTGGAATGCCCCATCAATAGTGTTCACGTCGTCTCGTTGACGCTCTTCAGTTCTACAACTTGATGATTTCTTCGGCAGCCTCCCTGCATCTCCTATACTCTTAGTGACACCTACAACTTGTCACGCTATCGATAACATCCAACAATAACTTGGTAGTAGCTGCCTGCGACAAGGGCAGCATCGATGCGCCTTGATGGCATTCAACTCCCCCAACTTCTTCAGTCGACTATCGCCGACCCGACAGAAATCCCCCATCCTGCCGTTATACACGTCCCACGCAAGCCGCACCGACAACTACGATCTCGACGACTTATCCCCGAGGCCTGATGAAGGTCTGCTACCAGAGTCGCCGCAGCCGCCCATCGTCATGTCAAAAAGGCGCTCTCCTTCACCCGTCGACCCCTGGGATGATGACCTCATGAATCCAGCAGGCTCTGTATCCAACATGAAGCCTAAGGTCATGTTTGCCGGGCCGCCAGCCCCCATAGCTGCTTCTGTGCTGCTACAGCCGGCTGCCACGCAGGCTAGGCGCGGTTCTCGAGAACAAACAACAGACAGGAACAACAGCACGAAGGGAATGTCTGCGAGGCGGGTAACGTTGGGAAGCATACTGTTCGACCACGGCTCCCGCGATTCAAGCACATCTCGCGTGGACTCCATTTGGCGCAACTTGCAACATCGTGAACGGTCTCTTCAGAAAGAGGTGCAGCGCTTGCTTGACATGCAGGCTACAGGACTCGTTACAGGCAGCGAGTCTCTCGACTCTAGCACTACAGGCCCAGGAACATGGAGCGATTCTGGGAGCAGCACCCCAACGGGCACGTTTTACTCTACAGCCACGTCCAAGTCACGCATGATGGCATCTCTTGACCCGCCAGTGCGCGCTACTCCTCGAGGCGACATCATACCCGTGCGACAGCCCAAAGCCTCGGGTCCACAAGGCCTGCGTGCCGCTCGCAACGGACTGCGACGCGCGCTGACGGCTCTGACCGACCTCAAAGCCGAGGAAAACGCCTATATCGAGTCGTCACTGTCCCAGCGGAAGAAGGCCATGGCGTACCTGGACAAGTTGGATACGCGCAGGACTAGTATCTCTGCCGAACTACATAGTTTGGCGGACGGTGAAGAGGAGCCTCTGGCAAAAGAGCTCCGGGGTCTCGGGGAGCAGCATAACTCCCTCGGCCGGGATATTCGCGAGCTAGAGGAGAAGCTCGTTGGTATGCGGAATCGTCAACGTTGGCTAGAGCGCAAGATGGAGGACGTTCGTAATCGCCGAGAAGCTGGCTTAAGCGGCTACAGGGGAGCTCTGAAGGAGGTCGAGGGAGAGGTCGCGTCCCTTTTGCGCCGGCCTCCGGTCGAGCCCTTGGATCTGGACGTAGTCAAAGCCGTATCACATGGCGAATTTGAGAGCGCCAATGGCATCCCGGACATGCCTGGAGGAGCCGACTTTTTCCGCATGATACCGGCGCGGCGAACTTTGGCTATGGCCAAGGACTGGTGGGAAAGTGAAATGGACATTTTGCAGAAGCGGAAGGCGCAGGTTGACAAGGACCGTGATGCGCTCGATCAGGGTACGGAGCTGTGGCAGGAAACGATCAAGCTTGTCACCAACTTCGAAGCAGATTTGCGCCAGTCATTGACCGCCAGCGCCACAGCCAAAGGCAAAGAGCCTCAGCGGACACAGCAAGAAGGTGCGGAGGCGCTGCTTCCAAGGATGGGAAAGGTCATATTGGAGCTCGAAGAACACATGAGAACCGCCGAACGTAACAGTTGGAACCTCTTGATATGTGCCGTTGGCGCCGAGCTCGAGGCATTCAGAGAAGCCGAGAGCCTGCTTCGAGGAAGCTTACCACAGCCCCAGGCAGCGGCGTCGGTTGAAGACGTTGAGGAGCCATGGGACAACGGTGATGGTGAATCGCAGCCAGCACTGCAAGCGGACTCTGGTGATAAAAGCACAGCAGGGAGCCACCACGATGAGAGTGACAACGAGGTCCCTCCGGATTTGCTGGTATCACGGCTGGAAGACCATGATGACAGGCATTCTCAAGTTGGATTCGTACAAACGTCGTCGTCGAGACGAGACAGTGACAACGAGGTGCCACCAGAGTTCTTGGCGGAGCACAGCAACGAGCACAACGGGGCATAGACTGACCAATCCAAACCATGTTGGTGTGGTCTGAATACCTACAAATTTGGCCAAGGTACCCTCGGTGTGGCACAAGTATTTGGGGAAAGTACTCGCTAGGAGTTGCGGGCGGGTATGCGCAACAAGCGATCACTGCGTAAAGTTATAGGATGGGATATTCTAATTTCAATGGACCAAGGATCAAGACAAGGGATAGACAGCACAAGCACAGCACAGGATACCCCGCAGGTTACGGTTCAAGCCGGCGTTAATCGGAACAGTCGAGGGACAATTTGTAGGAACCCTCCACAATGTGTCTGTTTCCCCACGTCGTGGTGATTCCCCATCGTCACGAGGCAAGCAAATCATAGGTATCACACATGGCGCGCAAGGGAACTGCAAATGTGGCGTACTGGATTGGTCGGTAACCTCGGCTATGTCTGCGTTTCGCGACGAGGACGATCCCGAAAGTGGGGTCCAAAAGCCCGGATGTAAGGATAAGGTACTGGTGAGATGGGGCAGACGTAGTAATAGCCTGTGCCCCAAAAGGCTGCTTATAATAACCAAACCAAGAGCTCGCCGACGAAGAGTCTGGTGTCTTGTTCCCACAGTTTGCAGCTACAGAAAGCCCTTGTTTCGTCCAAAATGCCTCTGTGGTGAGAGCTAGAGAGAGAAACCCAAGAAAACCGCATCAACGGATCATCGGCCCACGAGGGCCAGTCTTCTCATCACGCATAGGCCACTCAACACACCACCAAGCGGCAGCATCTCATGCCAAAGTCTTCCGAACAGTCGCCGAGCATTCCAGCATCGTATTGAAACGAGATGACCGAGGGTTAGATATACGGGGGCATGAGGAAAGATTTTAACTCCCAGTCGTCGCAGAAAGAGAGGGAGAAACTCGTCAACAAGGGGTTTGTCGGTGTCCATGTCGATTTACCGCGTACGTTCGAACCAGCCGCTGGAGCCGGCGATGGCGACCGACTGATCCATAACCCACTCGCCGACACCGAGATACTTGTCGATCCATTTCGAAACGTCCTTGTTCTCGCCGGCAGCTCTGTCCGTCTTGAAACTGGGTCTGGCGATTCCCAGAATGGGCACATGTCAGCCGCACTGCATCTATCTTGCGTCTTGCGTCCTAGGCCGGTATTCACGTCCAAGGACACAAAAACTCACGTCAAGCCGGTCGATCGTTTCATGCCGGCGAGGAAGGCGGAAACTGGAGAGAGCCGAGTATTAGCGTACCGATCGATATACACACAACACAGCAACACGAGAAAAGAGGGGGACCAACAGAGCACCGCATCGAATGCGTAGTGTGTCAAACGTCCAATCTTCGACCACAAGCCCAGAGTCAGCAAGTTAAGGAGCTAGGAGGAGGTTAAGACCGCGCAACGTCGAAGCGAGGCAGCGAGCGAGCGAAGCACGAGGCGGGCTCGCCAGCCAGATGAGAGGAGGCTGAACCAACCATTGTGGAAGTCGTGGGAGAAAGGTTTGTCTTGAATCGATTTCTTTCAGTTCCTGTGGTGGAATACAATTTTTGATGGGGGTTTCGAGGTTACGGCAGTATCGAAGAGGCGGTCTCGCAGGAGGCTGCGGTTGAAGACGACGGTTTGGTGTTTGTCATCGGACAAGGCTCGCCTGGACACGCGAGAGGTGGACACTGGAGGCTGGAGCACACCTGAAGAACCCCACAAGCTACAGCTGACTGGAAGCGCGCAAGTGCAGCAATAGCACAACAGTCCAAGTGGACTGTGCGCATCGGAATAGGAGCCTCAGGCTACAGCCGGGACGCGAGATATGTGGGCCCGCATGATAACAGAAGGCGATAAGGGACGTGTGGGCGGGCAGACGTGACAGGTACCTCTTCTAGTGGTCGAAGTACCTGCTCACCTGCCTTGCTTGCGCAGAGCTTCGTGTTTAATGGGAACTACGCTCTAGATCGACACTTGCGTAAGAGGCTCTAGCAATAAAGTTCCCGATCCAAGCGGAAAGGGAGAGGGCTCAAATAAGGCAAGTTTGGAGCTCTCCTTCCTTTGGTTTTGTACGGCATCTTTTTGGGGCGAATTGTTTGTTTGGAACCACCAACCCCTCATACCCAGACTCTCTCCCCTTGCGACTAATAGGGCACAGGATGGGGGAAAGTGATTATGTCCCGAGCTATCGAGACAGTTTAATTCGCGTCACGATATACTCGGAGTGGCTGAAGTTTGAAAGAGTCCAGTTGTCGAAGTTACGGTGGGCCACTTATTCACTTTCAGTGCTGGCTGGACTTTTGCTCCTCCGCGGGCAAGGTACGAGCGGAACTGGAGAGGTCCGACGGCGCACCGGCGGCGGTCCACTTTCATCGGCATATTCATTTGTAACCAGTCAGTTCAAGGTTGTCCAATCTCAAGGAGTCATGGACAAATGCATTGTTGCCATTTGCCATTTTTGATGAGAGTGGTACAGGCGTAATAAGTGGGGCAAGGGACCTCTCCACCCAGCAGCAAACGCTTTTTCCTCCTTTCCCTCTTTACCTTTTTTCCTTTTTTTTTCTTTTTTTTTTTGGAGTGGAGGTGTCTTTTTTCTTATAGGGGTCGACGGTCCGGGCTGCCGCTGCCGTTGCCGGTTGCCATTGGCACAAAAAGAAAAGAAAAAGGGTAGAGGTTGTGTGTCAAAAGCATGAGGTCTGGTTTGTTGAGTGTTTGAGGCTTTAAAGCCCGCCCAGTTCAAGGGAGGGGGATCGGAGCTCCGTCAGAGTGGGAGTGCAAGTGCATGGCGGATAATGGAAAGAGAAGACAAAAAGAAAATACGAAAAAAA